>JAFEMH010005665.1:0-154092 GCA_022495995.1 Adenophora triphylla var. japonica
TGATGAAAGCGATCGAGAGAACCTGCTTAGAACCCCATCACGAAGGTCTAGTTATTTCATTGCAGATCGCCAACTGTACAATACGGCGTATCCTGGTTGATGGGGGCAGCTCTGTCAATCTTATTATGTTGGGTACCCTTAAGGAAATGAACATCCCAGAATCGGAGATCGTTAAGAAGTCTTCAGTGCTGGTAGGCTTCAGTGGTGAAGTCAAAGAAACGGTGGGGGAGATAAAACTTCCAATATACTCAAAGGGCCTCAACACCATGGAACGGTTCTGCGTAATTCAATAAGTGCAACATCTTACAATGTCATTGGCCTCCTGGAAGACCGTGGATTCATGGAATGAAGGCTGTACCCTCCACTTACCATCAGTGTGTGAAGTTCCCAACACCTTGGGGTGTCGCTAAGATTTACAGTGATCAACAGGTAGCCAAGGAATGTTATAAAACTTCAATGAAGGCGTCGACATCTCCAAAACAAGCATAGCAATTACCGAGGAAAGTACGTGAAGTCCTGGAAGCTAGGGAGGATGATGTGAAAGAAGTATTGCTAGACCCTTCCAACCCGGACATCAAAGTACTTATTGGCACTGACATCCCATCAGATATAGAAGAGAAGCTTGTGGACCTATTAAGAAGAAGAATAAAGAGTTTCGCTTGGAAGCATGATGACATGACAGGCAACAGCAAAGATGTCATCACTCACAAACTTAACGTAGATCCTAGCTTTAAACCAGTGCACCAGAAACGTAGGAAGTTTGCAGAAACCAGAAATCAGATCATCAAGGAAGAGGTAGAGCGCTTACTCAAAGCCAACATGATACGGGAGGTCGATTATCCAAGATGGTTAGCAAACGTGGTTGTGGTAGAAAAGAGAAACGGGAAATGGCGAGAAGTTTGCATGTCGACTTTACCGGATTTGAATAAAGCTCTGCCCAAAAGATCCTTTCCCTTTGCCGCACATAGATTCGTTAGTTGGATGCAACCTCCGGACATGAACTCCTCACATTCATGGACGCATCCTCGTGGATTTCAACAAATTCGTATGGAACCATCTCGACCAAGAGTGACACCGCCTTCATAACACCCACGTGTGCATTTATTGTTATATTGCTACGCCTGACTAAAAATGCAAAAAGTGGCAACGTATCAAAGGCTCGTCAACAAGATGTTTAAAGACTCAGATTGGGGACACACAATGGAGGTATACATCGACGACATGGTGGTAAAGTCCAAGAAAGCCGAAGACCACATAAGCAACCTCTCAAGCCTTTGACATCTTGGACTCCTTTCAATATGAAACTAAATCCAAACTCCTAAATGCAACTTTGGAATGAAGGCCGGGAAGTTCTGGGTTACATGGTTACTAAAAAGTAGTGCATTGAAGCCGCCCTGCACGTATATAATACGTGCTATTATCAACCCGTCATCACCTCAATCTAACAAGGACGTCCAAAGGTTTGATCGGGAAAGATTGGCCGCACTTACTGCATTCATTTCAAAAATCCTCGCATCGACGCAAACCTTTCTACGACATCTCTTCGAGGAAAAAACAATAAGTTCCAATGGGAGTGATCAACATGGAAGAAGCCTTTCAGAAACCCTCAAAACTTTTCTACTGTCAACACCTCCATTATTGGCCAAACCTCAAGAGGGATTTAACATCTTTACATCTACCTCGGGCAAGATCCGAAGGCTGCCGTATAAGTGCCTTGGTGACGTAACGAGATGGTAATCGCCAACTCCATCTACTATATAAGTAAGACACTCCTAGATGCAGAGACCAGGGTGTATTCTCTTATTTACAAAAATTAATTCTAAGCTTTGATAACCGCTTTCTATTAAATTAAGGCACCTATTTTGAAACACATACTATAATTTGTACGCACTAATTATCCTATTAAGAATGTTATGAGAAAACCGTAGATTGTCAGTCGAATGGCGAAATGGTCTCGTACAATTAAGCACATACGACATCAAGTAACTTGCAGCCCGTAATCCGCAATAAAATCCCAAGCCCTAGCCGATTTTGTGGCCGGGATTTCACCCAACCCCGCAACAAGAGGTGGAATTGGAAGTACAAGAACTTCAAGATGATGACATCCTAAAAATTTGGACTCTCTATACGTACGGTGCTTCCTAACATACGAGAGGCTACAGGTCTTGAGTTGTACTAAAATCACCACAAGGGGACATAATACCACAATCTATCGGGTAGCTTCAAGGCTACCAACAATGAAGCGTAGTATGAGGCACTAATTGCGTGTGTTTAATCCGCAGCCCAGACTTAGATGTCAAGCATATCCGGGTGTTCATGGATTCCTTGCTAATTGTTAACCACTACAACGGGTCCTACGTAGCAAAAAATGCTAAGATGACGACATATTTGGAAATCGTAAAAATTCTTTCGGCCAAATTCAAATCATTTTCCTTGGAACAAATCCCACGAGAAGAAAATTCTCAAGAAGATGCTCGCAAACTCGGGTTCAGCCTTCAAAAGCATTTCACAAACCAAGATCCCAATTGTGCATGTTTACATCCCAAAGAATTGATCATCTTGAGATGTTCGCTCTAGATGTCGACATACCATCCTCTCCATCGCCATTTCTTGGACATCTCCTATTATCAAATATCTCTTAGATGATACGATCCCACTGAGGAGAAAAATGCTAGAGCATTCAGTGGTAAGAGTTTCTAAATATTTACTTATCGATAACCTCTTGTTTAGAAAATCCGCCGCAGTCACTACTTAAGATGTCTAGAAGCGTATAGAGCCCATCGTGTTCTCAAGGAGCCGCACGAAGGAGATTGTGGAAATCATACCTGGGGCGTAAGTCTACATACTAAGGCTCTTAGAATGGGCTATTTCTGGCCCACAATGAGAAAAGACGCCGTTGACTACGCAAAGAAATGTGATTCCCGTCAACGACATGGGGACATCCCGCACTGCACCACCGAACCGCTACATCCTATCCTACGCCATGGCCTTTTATGGTTCGGGGAATGGACATAGTAGGAAAATTGCCCAGTGGCACCAGGTGGAAGAGTATTTCTATTGGCTATGACAGACTACTTTTCTAAATGGGTAGAAGCCGAGGCATACGTGCAAGTCCGTGACAAAGAAGTTATATCTTTTATCAAAAGAAACATATTCAGCTGATTTGGAATACCATCGAGATAATTTCAGTGACAACGGCTCTCAATTCATTAGCAAGAGAACCCAAGATTTCTTGACATCTTGGGGTGTCAAGATGGTGACATCTTCGCCCGTTCACCCTCAAGCCAATGGACAGCAAAGAGTCTAGCAACAAAATAATCATAAGCAACTTAAAAGAGATCGAACCGTAAGAAAGGACGATGGGCGTAAGAGTTACCAATGGTTCTATGGGCCGACAGACGACATCTAAGAATGCTACCGGTCAAACCCCTATTCACTTGTATTTGGAACCGAATCAGCTATTCCACAGAAGTCCTTGTACCTACGGCAAGATACAGCTTGTCGACATCCGAACATAATAAAGACATCTTGATACATGACCTAGATACCGTGGACGAACCGAGGGACATGGCCAAAGTTCGCATGGCAAAGATATCAACAAAGGGTAGCCAGATCTCTACAACAAAAACGTAAGGATTAGAAGGTTTCAAGTAGGAGACTTAGTCCTACGAAAGGCATTCCAAAATACCAAGGAGCCCAACGCAGTGCAAGCTCGCCCCAAAATGGGAAGGACCCTACCTAATAGATGCACAAGCCGGAAAGGAGCATATCGCTTGGCAACCTTGGATGGCCAAATGATACCGCGGTTGGAACGCCATTCATCTTAAAAGGTATTACGTTTAAACAAAATTCCCCATGAACTCATCTTTCCGTGTATGGATCGTCTTTTAATTCGTTGCAACCTTTCTTTTTCCTATGCACCTTTTAATTCTTTACAAATTAAGATGTCACTAACGTACTTTGTGGAGAGACGTCAACCTTAGTTGGCGTCCGTTTTAACATGTTTCGTCTTATGAGGTATTGACATATTTACACGGGGACATGTCGAATGCGCGCAAAGAACAACGTTTTCTCCTCCGTTAGAGACCGGCCATCTCTTCTCAAGTAAAGGTACACAATCCCTTCTAAGGTTTAAAGAGTTAATTACCTCTTTCTTAAGATGTTAGGTTACCACACCTTCGCCCGGAGCGCAAGTTATCTCTTCTAATTGAGGTGTAGGTGGGCCTATACGGGTAAACTCATATAGCTTACCCATTCCCACTCGCTGGATGATTGATCTTACGTATTATTCTTATGGTTATGACATATACGTGTCATCCGAAGTATCTACGGTTTATGGCATATACGTGTCATCTTAAGTACCTACCGTTTTGGCATACTATCATGTCACCTTACGAGCATAACAAAGAATCATCCAAAGAAAAATCTAATCCAAAAGAAACAAGCCTTGACATGCTTGAAAACTACTAAACGTTAACCGCATTAAAGTAACCATAAAATATCCAAGCTACCAACAATAAAAGTGCAAAAGTGTTGGACCAACCCAACACGTAAAAAGATTGTCTTTGGTCCTTATGGACCCATTACATAATCAAACGAAAATAAAAATTGTTTTAAGGGATTCCACCCCAAGAACATCATCAAAAGACCAAGAGCAAAGTTCTTTTACCTTCTTTTAGGTGGCTTCGCCGCAGTGTTGCATTTGGGTTCACTTCTCCAACTACGGTGTATCCTTAACGATCGCTTCATACGGACTTGACGACACCTCGCCTTCATCCGTCACCTCACCTGTCAACTTAAACAAATAGGCACATTCCCTATTGATATCCCAAGCACGCCCTTCCCTTCCCGATACTCCTTCATCATTTTTACCTTGCATTGAGAGACAGCTTTTGCCGCAGCCGCTTGCAAGAATTCTTCACGCCCGCTATCTCTTTGTTATGATCATCCTCACTTTTCGCTAAGCTATTCAAGAAATCCTTTACCGTTTGCTCTTGCTCGCAAAGAACTTAGCTTGTTGCTCTAAGGTTTTCTCGTGCTCTTTTATCTTATTCTCCAACAAAGTTAGAAAGGTCAGGCTGGTACTGGAATTCCAAGGTAGGGAAATTTGGCTCAGCCTGAGAGGAGGGAAAGAGTCCCATGGGGTAATGCAGAGGCTGCGTTACGGGGATAGCTGTGGCGTTTGCTCTCTGTTGGTAGGGAACAAAGCTAGGTCTTATCTGAGGAGGAGAGGGTGTCGGGACCCTGATGGCTTGAGACATTGGGAAGGACTGAAAGGGGGTAGTCCTTGGCAATGGATCATATATATGTGGCTGGAGGAGGGCATTGGTTATAGGCTAGCTCTTCTTCCCTAGTCATCTGGTTACCCAAACCAGTACTGTTTTTTGTCAAATCGACCATTCTGACTCTCTGGACTGACAAAGCTGATGATTCTAGCGAACTGTCTGAGAATTCTGCGCTAACAAGTCACTGACCCGGTGTTCTCACCCACTTCTTTCTCGCAATGGTGGGAAAGGGATAGGAGAGGTTTAGACTCAGGGTAGGTGTTTAGGCTGAAGGCTCAAGCAATATGCAAATTAAGAATCTTCCAGTTTACTTAAAACAGTGTCTTTTATTAATTTCTATTTGGTTGGAAAAGGGGGTTACTCGCCCTTCTTTTCGCAACTACTCTATATCCTGGATCAGTGGGTTCTGTCACTACGTCTATAAGCCCCTCGTATTCCACACGTATTTCGACCTCCCAGGTGGACAGCCGGCGAGGGTCCCATAGGGCACGCGGATCCCACCGACCGAGAGAGAAGAACGCTCCTAACAGTGTCTAGCGGGTCATAGGGACTTTTAACGCACGAGCGATGCGGCGAATTATAGTCAAGGCACACTGGGAAAGTCTCGTCTTTCGGCCTTAACCGAATTTCGGCGGGAATTTCGCTTGCGCGATTGACGTTTTGACTTTTCGGTAATGTCCGAGAAGATAATAGGCATGGGTCGGGCGGTAAAAGCCGGATGACATGATGTCACATTGAACTTCGCTGCATATGCAAAGGCGTGAGTCAAAAATCGAAGTCAATGCCGGTCAAGATCTTGCCAATTTTTCCTTGTCGGAATCTTCGGCGGAGTTTCGCTTGAGCAAAAGATCTTGACTTCCGATGGATTAAGGCTTGACCTTTACGGGGACATGCAACCGGGCTATATGACACGGACTAGACCAAAACCAACCAAAAGTCATGGTTTTTGAAACGTGTGACACGGATCGTGCATCGGTCGACACCGGTCGCCACGGGGAGTTTGGGGTGATTCCGTGCGCGCCCAGGGAGCATCGTAAGGTTGTCCGTGACTGCAGCTGAAAAACCACCCCGGGTTTAAAGGGACGTGCGTGCAAAGTGTACAGGATATATAAGGTGCGCGTAGTGTGCGGCCTCCTAAAAATATTCCTTTTTGAGTTAAAACAGAGATTTTTCAAATGTGTTTTAAAGGAATGTTTTTTCAGACGGGGAAAATGGAATGCAAGGCACGTAAATTTTCCGGGAGCCCCTGGTCGGTCTTAGAACCGAATAGCCCCAAGCCGCCAAGGCCGCCAGACAACCTCAATTTGTCCCGGTGGAATTGCCACCGAGGCCGCCCGGTCGTAATCTAAGGAGGATTGAGTCATACGACCGCATGGATCAATTTTCCAGGTTCCACTCCTTTGCAATTTCGTGTTGCTTCCGAACATTTCAGCACCTTTTAGTAGGCTTTCCTGCTCAAAGTATGCACAATTCCCAAGATGCAAATGATGCAATGCAATGCGAGGAAAGAAAGCAAGCACGATAATTGGAATCCGTGACGGAGTCTAACCCGCTCAAAGGAAAAAAGCTTTCTTTTTAGTTTTTTTTTTCGAAAAGAGATACCGGTACGTGGGATTGTTAAACCACCGTTTATTCCAAGCCGGGTTAGGAGCGATACATGAAGGTTAAAATGGTTTTCACCTATATATCGGGTATCGTTTATTTTGAAAATGAAAGTTGTTCTCCTTTGGGATGTCCCCAGCGGAGTCGCCAAACTATGAAGGGGTGCCCAAATTCTAATTTTTTTTTTGTTTTTTTAGGTTGGATTCACGCGAGTTTGAAAACATCCGGTTTAATTTGAAAAACGGAGTCGCCACGCCATTTTGATTTCCTCAAAGCTTTGAAAAAAAAAGGTTTTTTTTTATGGTTCGGAGGTTAAGTTACCTCGGGAAGAACGGATCGTCGTTCACCCAAGGTGCCTTGCCGTAGCAAGTCTCCCTAGATTCCATTTTTTCGTGCTTGCTTTTGTGCTTTCTTGTGTGCATGTGTTGAAAAGAGGGGGGGGGGAAATGTCCCAAGTTGTCTTCCGGACGTACAAACCATTTAGTTGGTTGTCGCTCGGGATTCCTTGGATTTTTATGTGTTCGGGATTTTGATCCCGTCCTCATCTTGGACTTGTGATCATCGCTACTTGACCTTGGGTCTTGCGTGATCGAGAGAAGGACTCTCTTTTATAGTCCAAAATGGGGTTCTTTAGAAAAGGAGTGTCCTTAGCCCATCAATCCTACGCCTTGAGACGATTGAGCTTATATTGGAGCTATCATGCTCGTCTCAAGCGATAATCGGAGATATAGGTTCAAGGTTTATCCCTTTCTAAAGAGATTGTGACACCTTTAATGGAAGAAACGATGTAAAGATAGGATCTTTACACCGGTCCGTTTCGAAGGTTGCATCAAGTACCAATTGGGGATTAGGGGAATGCATGTTAAAAATGACATTTTTAGTGAAAAGATGACACTTTTTGGTGCAAAGGATGCTTTTGATTGCAAATAATGCTTTTTGATGTAAAGAAAGGATTTTTATGCAAATGGTGCATTTTTTTATAGGAAAATAGCATTTTTAGGCAAAGGATGCATCTTTGATGCAAAGAAATGATCTTTAATGCAAAGGATGCAGTTTTATGTGTGAAAATGAGTTTTAGGGTGCAAAGGATGCAATTTGAATATAAAGATTACATTTTTATATGCAAAGGATGCATAAAGATATCATTTTTAGGTAAAAAAGGGACTTTTAAGTGCAAAGGATGCACCTTTAACGCAAAGATTACATTTTTATGGGCAAAGGATGCTTATTTCATGCAAAGGATGCAAAGGGAAAAGGGGGTATAATTTATATGCATAAAAATATGATCTTTAACAACAAATACCAAGTCCCAAGCAAGATAATAGCAATATATGAATGCAAGGAGCAATTATATCACATAGAACAAGTATAATGCAAGGTAAGGGGGTGAGAGGTTACCAATGGTGGTGACCTCTTCTTCTTTGGGTCTTGCCTAGCTGAAGGACCAACTTGAAAGGCTTCAAGGAGGAGGGAGGTGGCTCTTGGCACTCTTCAACTTCCTAGATTTTTGCACGGTGCTGTTTTGAATAGAGTTTTTTGTCCGAATGGGGTATATTGTTGTTGTCAAAATGGGTAGAGGAGGGCTCTATTTATAGGCGATCTGGATAAGGCTAATGAAGCCGTGCGGCCGGGAGTTCCCTCTGTACCATGCAGTGCGGCATTATCCTGATGACTCAAAGATGTTTCTAGAATCATGCAAGGTGGCACTTCTAGAAGGATACCAAATACAAGGAAAACGTGCTCTTTTATTTTAAAGCAGTCCCTTCATCCCTCGGAAGGTTTGGAACAGTTCCGGAATTACTCCCGGACTTTAGGAAAAGTCTGGGGAATTGCCGGAAAATTTAACCGAAAGGCATGAGCCAGATTTGGGTACTTACACCATTGTTTTCTCTAATATTTTCACCAGAATGCTTTTGTGAGTGAATTATGTTGTCCTGATCTTACTTGGTATATGTGGTCTTCGAATCGTATCTCTGTTGTAATCTGATCTTACTTCATTGCAATTGTCCATTTCCTTGTTCTGCAAATAAGCTTTGTTAAGTCTCTGCAGACTGGCTTGTTATGTCATGCGACAGACTTGTCCATGACATGTCCTGCGTCGTGTGACATAAGTAGCCAATCTGCAGCAGCTTCATTTTCGGTTGTAATCTGTTCAAGCATTGTAATCGGGATGTGGCCCCCCGCACCAAGTGACTCACAAGTTGTATTTCCTCAGTTTATCAATAAAAGCAAAGCACTTTTATCATATATTGTCTCACACATTTGCACACACATTTGAATGATTTGGATGTTATTTTATAGAAAGACTCGTTCTGAGGCGTGTTGGGTGAACTCTCGGTTCTTCCCAACACGTAACCTGACCCCCGAACTCTCTCTCTGATTTCAAATGGTTTTTCAAAGTGTACCTCTTAAAACATGGCGTGGCGACTCCTTTCTTGCACTTTTACATATATCCCGTCCCATTTTCCAAAACATGATTTTCATACGGGGTATGTTCACTTCCGAGACTTTTTAGATACCCTTTCTGCAGCCTTTCCTTTGCCTTTTGAACTCATTTTATCAAAAACCCAAGAAAGTTGAAAAGAAAGAGAAATGAGAGAATTTTACCTAAAGAAATTGATGATATAAACCTTTAAATCCTTGTTGCCCAGCCTTAGACTATCCAAAAGCTTCCTTCATGCACTTTGAATCCAGCAATCCTTCAAACTTTTGAAATGGGTGAAAATTTGGGATTTTTCGATTTTGGGTTTTAAGGGGGTTTTGGAATAATTTTGATGATGGAAAGGTGTTTGACTGATGGATTTTAGGATTTAAGATTGTATTGTGGGATTAAAGGGTGGATATGGAGGTATTTAAGGTGGGTGGGGCGGAGGTATAGAGAGAGAAGTGAAGAAGATGATGTGAATGAGGGAGAGATGGAGGAGTCAGGTCTTTTGACTGAAACGACACAACTTCCCAAGCGACTTGCACGTATCACGAGTCAAGGATATAGCACGACCGCTCCCCTTGTTGAGTCAACTAAATCCCGAGTCAACGTATACTACTCATACTCCACTCCTACCATAATACTAATAAAATCCCATTGTTCCGAGGTTTTATGCCGGCGAACATGTTGTTCAAGGGCTTTTCTCGTTGAATCCTCCATGTTCACACCTTGTCCCTATATCATCACATTCCATTGTACCCTCTTCCTTTTAGGAACATGGAAATGCTTAATTTTGACCGAGCAGCTTTGGCGCCGTCCGTGGGAACAATGGTCTTTTGATGATTGACAAATTTCTAGCAGATTCGCCACCAAGTTGACGATCCTGAAGGCACAATTAGGGTACTCTCGTGGATCAACGTACCACGCCACCACCCAAGCACTTCGCACAAGGAGTCATCTCCACAAAGGCTCTTAGAAGGGGCGCTGCAGTTACGTTAATGGGGCAAAGCACATTCTGGATTGCGCCAACCCGATGACACTCTAGACCGGTTTTAAGGCAATGCGTCCTTGAAGAGATAGTCGAACCTCCATAATGCCCTTAGCCTCCTCGATCCTAGCCGAAGCAACGGATAGCAACCTGAAGAGACATTTCGACCTGCATGAAGGACAACAAGTTGACCCCTTTTTGACAAAGGCTCCTACTAGGAATGGGGCATGCAACTCGAACAGGACAAAAACGGGGCATTAGGATTCATCCCTCCCCAGGTATGACTCGTTACGTCTTGCCACCATTTAGTCTTTCTGAATTTAATAATGCTTTTCTAAGACTCTCATCAACCTGAACATAGGAGTAGTGTTGATCGTTTTAGCACTTATTTCTAATCTGCCTCACCTAGGGACGTTTAAGTTGTTAATTAGAATTCATTAATATAGTTATTTCCTGAAGTGTCCATAGTATCTCCTTGTTGAACTACCACACTTACCAAAAAAGGGACTTTCCCTTCTCCAGTTTGAGGGTTTTGCATCCCTCTCTATTTGCTAAAGGTTATTACACCTTCGCCCGGGACGCACGTTCTTCATACTTTTGCTAAGGTGTAGGTGGGCCAATGTGTCAAGTACATGTTGATTACCTTCTTACACTTAGCTAGAATTATGGACTCAAGATGATACAAATAGGTTGTAACATCAGCATGTTACCATAATGAACAAAAAATTATGAATAAAGCGTCTATTCATTCTTTGCCTCGTTATATATTTTAAGGTTGTACCACCAACATGTTACACCAAAAACCTACTTACTTTACATCCCCAAAATATATAAAAGTTTAAATCCTATTCGTCAAAACATCCAAAATCGCCCTCCATGTCATCACAAGACATGGGGCCATACCAAAAGCATGTTTAAAAGAACATACATAAAACCTTACAACCTAAAATATCCACCATCTAAAAGCGAGCACAAAACCCTCAGCAAAATATCAAAGTTAAACAAAACCATAAAATTGTCTTTAAGGACACCCCCTCAATTAAAAGTAATATAGCAAAAAACCAAACATTGTTTTTTTAAGGATGAAAATTAAAATTATTCCTCACCTGCATCTTCATCCATCTTCTCCTCTTGCATCTCCCCAACTTGCTCCACTTTCCCTGCATCCTGCACCTTGGAGTTAACCTCGCCAACTTCTTGTCCTGCAATCTTCCTCAAAGCCGCACACTCCTCCTCTAGATCCCATTCAGTATGCTTCCCGGCCTGATATTCCTTAATCATTTCAATCCGTGCTTATAAAACAGGCTTCGCAGCCTCCGCCATTAGCTCGTTCCTGAGAGATTCCATCTATTTGTTGTGCTTCCTACTTGCCTCAGCCATCCTGACCATCCATTCATCATACTTAGCTTCAATCTCCTCATTTTTCTTCTTCAACGTGTCCAGAGCAACCCTTAGGTTTTCTTCAGCATCCATCTTGGCCTTAAAGGAAGACTCATCTTTATCTTTCCATAATTTGACCTCACTAACCAACAAACCCGTGGAAGCAACAATCTGTAACCAGGAAGGCATTCAGAGACATAAAATAAAAGCATAAAAATAATATTCACAAGTCCAAATTTTACCTTCATCTCCAGTTCATCCTCACTTGGAACAGTGATATCCACATCAACCACATCCTGCGTTTTCCTCCTCTTGACCACCACTTTGTCTCCAACCTCTAGCCTTGGCATTAGGGGCAGGGTGCTCCCTTTCACCTTTCCCTTACCCTTGAACTTAGCCACCAACTCACTCGCAGCAAAACCAGACTGTGAACGGGTTACTGAAAAGAAAAACAAGGATGTCACACTACTAGAAACAAGCCTTTTACCGACGGAAATTTCCGTCGGTAATTCCAGATATCCGTCGGTAAATGGATATTACCGACGGAATTAGTCCGTCGGGTTCCGTCGGAAATAATTGGTTGGTAATACCGACGGACAAATTCCGCCGGTATTTTCAGCGGATTGTCCGCCGGAAAATCTAAAATTCCGCCGGAAAACGTCCGTCGGAAATGAGTTACGCCGGCCGGTTAACCGGAGCAATATCCGGAGGTTACCGATGGAAATATCCGTCGGTAAATATAAAAAAAAAAAAAACCCATTACCGACGGTTATAGCCGTCGGAAACCATAAAATTTACCGGCGGATATGTCCGTCGGAAATTTAAACCCTAATCCGACGGATGTGTCCGTCAGTAATGAGTTTTATTTTTAATTTTTTATTATTTTCCGACGGATATTTCCACCAGAAATTAGTATTATTTATTTTTTTATTAATTTACCGACGGAAATTTCCGTCGGTAATCTGGCCAGATTTTAAAAAAAAATTCTGTTTTATTATTAAACCACCTGTAAAAGGCTGTAAACCTGTTCAAACAACCTGTTTTAAACAAATACAATTACAAACTACAAACACACACAAACAACCTGTTTCGCTTGTACATCAAATAAAATACATATGTTTGTCCAAATCAAGCGACAGGGGAAGGGGAAAGGGGAAACGGCCGGGGAAAGGGGAAAGGGGAAACGGCCGGGGAAAGGGGGAAAGGGAAAGGGGAAAGGAGAAAGGGGAAATGGGGAAAGGGGAAAAGGGAAGGGGAAACGGCCGGGGAAAGGCCGGGGAAAAGGGGAAAGGGAAAGAGAAACTACATATGTTTGTTTGTTTGTTTGTTTAATTACATGTTAATGAAAATTCATGTTTAACAACCACGAAGGCCACTTGCACTAACCGCTACCGCTACCACCACCATGCATGTATAAACCTATCAAGATATTAATTAAAAAATAATATATCAATATATATACAAATAAAAAGACAATAATAAAATGTAAACATTATATATATGATACTTACAATTAAATAATACTTACTGGCCACTGGGAGAGATAGATATTTCCATTTTTCCTTCCTTATTAATAATTGCGTCCAAATTAACCCGCCCGGATGGTTCACTACGTCCAGAACCAGAAGTAGATCCCCTCCCTCCCGTCCTTGGTGAAACAAGACGATGGACAAAACCCGCAACCTTCCCTCTCTTTGAACGATTGCCACCTCGACCCGACATATCTAAACTAGTATATTATATATGTAGACAGAAAATATTATCAAGTAGAACAAAATTTAAATAGTAGGAAGCATTCAAAATAATGACTACATGTCCAAGCAAATTATGGAGTAAGATGTTTGCAGCCAATATACACTATGTGAAAAGAGTCCCACTACCACCATCACTACTACTACCACCACCACTACGTACTACCACCACCACTATTACCACTACTACCGCTACTACCACCACTACTACCACTACTATTACTAATACTACTACGTATACCACCACTACCACCACCACCACAAAATTAACAAAATAGAGAGGGGTAGAGAGAGAGGGTTTACATTTATAATGAGCTGGAGTGGAAAATATCAAGTCTTTTGCACAAGCATTTGGCCCAAAGATTGAAACTTTGAAAGTATATTTACTATTATAATAATTAATCAGAAAACAAGAAAATCCCGAACTCCAGTTTTTGTATCTTCTACAAAGTGAAGTTGGGGATTTTCTTGTTTTCTGATTAATTGGTAAATCTACTTTCAAAGTTTCAATCTTTGGGCCTAATGCTTGTGCAAAAAACTTGAGATTTTCCACTCCAGCATAACCCCATGGTAGTGGTTGTACGTGATAGTAGTGGGGTTGGCTTCTATCCCATCCCGAAATAAACGTATGAATTGCAAATATCACTTTGTCTACTTGCTTTATAATCGAAAATCAAGAAATTTTGGCAGCATAACCCCATGGTCTCCAAGTGCAGGACGTAGACTAGGTCAATCAAACACTATCGATTAGAATCGACAGTGTGTAATCAACCATGTCTAGTATACACTCAGAGAACAATAGGATTAATGCAACCGAAATATTTCAACTATCGGCTATTCAAGCAATTTTAATAGACAATAATGATATTTATATATATACATATATGTATATTTTTATTTTTATTTTTATTTTTTATTTTATTTTTATTTATTATTATTATATTTATTATTATTATTATTATTATTATTATTATTATTATTATTATTATTATTATTATTTATTATTATTATTATTATTAATATTTACTTATTTATTTATTTTTTTCCAACAACCTTTTCATACGATGACATTCAAATTAATGACTACATGTCCAAGTAAATTATGGAGTAAGATGTTTGCAGTTTGAATTTAAATAGTAGGAATCATTTATTGTCCAAATCATGAGATAGATGTAATATTACATAGCATGTAAAGAGTAACCAAGTAAAATTGAAAATCATGAGATAGATATAATATTACAGTGATAAGTGATATAAAATGTAAACATTATATACAAAACATTATCTGAATTAAAACTAAACTGATTCATTCACTACAATCTTGTTCACTATCACTACAAAATTCAATTTCTTCTTCACTACAAAACATTATTCGAAGGCCCGGGAATGAACAAACTCAAATACATATAAGGATCAGTCATACATAACCACGGGGGAAGATTATACACTGTGACTATAACAGGCCAACATGAATAAGATTTTGCCCCTGGTCCAAATGGAGAAAACCCATCTGTACGTATCCCCAGCCTTATGTTTCTAGGATCCGCAGCAAAATCAGGGTAAGTGGCATCAAAATGTTTCCATGCTTCACCGTCAGAAGGATGAGTCATCACACCCTCTTCACGAGGACACTCATTGTGCCAACGCATGGCTTCTGAGCTTTTTTCAATGCGTAAATTCGTTGCAACCTGGGAATTAGCGGCATATAACGTAACTGCGCCCGAGGCACGTTTTTCTTGTTCTTGGCACTACCACGGCGATGTGGCTTATACCTACTAAGTCCACATATTGAACATGAATCGAGGCCCTCATTTTCTTTATAAAAAAGCATGCACTGATTCTTGCAAGCATCAATTTTAACATACCTAAGACCGATCTGCCCCACCAACTTTTTCGTCTCATAAAAATTGTGAACCATATTATTTTCTTCGGGTAGCATCCGTTGTCCCCATGACATTATACGATCGTAAGTATGCTGGCTCATATTTGTATCAGCCTTGATAGTTAGAAGCTCAGTCACTTGCTCTAACAATGTAGCCTTTGCACCAGGATGAATTTTCACATTTGCAGAGTCCATTAAATCCATAAACTTCTTTGCAACGGGATTTGGTGCCTCTGTTGGATTAGGGTTCCAATCAAACTCTGGGCCAGCCGCATTTCGGACCATATCATCCAAATCGACAGACGGCTCCTCTTCATCAATCAAACGTTCAGGTTCCCTTGGCGGACCACTTGATACAGTAGGATGATTGCGAACACTTGTTTCAACCACATAACGCTCCCCGTGCGCTACCCATACCTTGTAACCATCAACAAACCCTGCCTCTAAAACATGTTTCTTTACCCATCCAACACTCAGATATTTTCTATTCTTACACTTTTTACAAGGACACCTAATCTTATCACCACGCATGCACTGGGGATGCGCTCTAGCAAACTCCACGAAATGTTCTAAACCTTCTAAGAATTGAGGTCTGACACCCCTTCTACGGGGATTACTACGATTATCCATCCAACTACGATCTTCTCCAGACATAATTAACTCCTGCATTTCATAATGTATTAACAGTTTAGATGTAATTAACGCATTACAATTCCCTAAATTTGGATTACAAACTTAAAAGCAACAAGACATGTTTCTTTAGGTTTAGAATTGGGGTTGGCTTCTATCGCACACATCTATCACATTTTTTTAATTATTAATATTTTGAATAATTTAAAATATTAATATTTAATTTTTTGTTGTAAAGTATATCATTCCCTATGATGAAAGGACAATTCATGTCCATTAAGTTTAGAATTGGGTTGGCTTCTATCCCATCCCGAAATACACGTATGAATTGCAAATATCACCTTGTCTACTTGCTTTATAATCGAAAATCAAGAAATTTCGGCAGCATAACCCCATGGTCTCCAAGTGCACGACGTAGACTAGGTCAATCAAACACTATCGATTAGAATCGACAGTGTGTAATCAACCATATATGTCTAGTATACACTCAGAGAACAATAGGATTAATGCAACCGAAATATCTCAACTATCGACTATTCAAGCAATTTTAATAGACAATGATGATATTTACAAATCATATAATCATGCATTTCAAGACTGTCCACACGGACAATTTAAGAATCGATGACTACATGTTGACCTCAACATGATAAGTTAAAGATTCTTAAACGGGTTTCTAAGCTTTTGTGTTTCAACCGTCACAACGTCACGTCGTAACATTAATTTTTATTCATTACCGTAAAATGCATAATTTTACAATAATGAATTAACACACACATCTATCATATTTTTAAATTATTAATATTGTGAATAATTTGAAATATTAATTCTTTATTGTAAAATTTGAAATTTTACAATGATGAATTAAATTAACATTTATAAACAAGATAAGAGTCGTTCTCATCCCCAACTATCAAAACCCAATCTCATCTTAGACCAAGAAAGACAGAGCAAACAAGTTCATTGCCGTTTGAGCAAAGGATTTTCTGTTGAATAAGAATTTTTTTTCAGTTTCACTGTCCTCCTCTCTAAGGATCTCAAGTGATGTTTGAGATCCTTAGAGAGAAAGAGGACAGTGAAACTGAAAAAACTCTTATTAAACAGAAAATCCTTTGCTCAAACGGTAATGAACTTGTTTGCTCTGTCTTCCTTGATCAAAGAAGACGAATTTTGATAGTTGTGGGTGAAAAAGGCTCTCATCTTATTTATATTTTAAATAGAGTTGTACCTCAATCTATTTCAAGCCTAATTAACTACCAATTAGGTATAATGAAGAGCCACTTCCAAAACCCAGCTTGATAAACTAGTTAGAAAATGCAAACAACCTAAATCGGAGGACCAATCAAGCATCAAACATTCAAATATTTGTAAATTCACACAAATACCAATCAATAATCAGAGTGATAAGATTAGTTCAAATAAGGGATAACCAAAGCTCCTGAGCCTCTTATTCAAATAATTTCCCATTCCATTATCCCTAATATCTATAAACAAACAGCATGTTCATATAAAAACCAACTCCTTGTGCAATTTCAACATTTGTTTAATCCGTAGGCCCCTCGCACATAAGACACATTGATAACACAAACATACATTTTTAATACCTCAAACCCTACATTTCTAATTGCACACACACAAACACACAATAAACAATATCGTATTTGTTTTAGGATAATGAATATATTCACTAACTAACGATAAATATTTTATATTTATCAAAAATTAACAAGTAACAATTCAAAACCAAATCAAAACCTGAGAGTGACGGCAATGAACGGCGAGCGAGGGCGAGGAGGAATGGCGACTTCTGAGACGTGACTGATGAGTGAGAGAGAAAGTGAGTGAGAGAGAGAAATCGAGTGAGAGAGAGAACGATTGAGAGAGAGAAAGCGAGAGAGAGAGAGAACGTACCGGCGACCGGCGATGGAAAGAGACGGCGGCGACGGCGTGTTCTTGGCGAATTACTGATGAGAGAGAGAGAGAAAGTGAGAGAGAGAAATCGAGTGAGAGAGAGAAAGCGATTGAGAGAGATAAAGAGGACTTACCGGCAACGGCGAGGCTTGGCGGCGACGGCTTGGCGTTAGGGTTCGCGAACGACTGAGGAAGGAACGAAGGAGGCGTAATTAAAATGAAGCGTAATTAAAAATGGGGAGTATACGCGTATATATAAGGCTTCGTTACCGACGGACGAAGTCCGACGGTAATACAGACGGACCATGTCCGCCGGAAATCCGCCGGTAATACCGACGGAATTTCATCAATTACCGACGGACAAAACGAAATTTAAAAAAAAAAATTCCCGGTAAATTAAAATAAATTTCCGTCGGTAAATGATAATTTTCCGTCGGTAATACCGACGGACTACGTCCGTCGGTAAAACTCCGTCAGTAATGACCCTATTTCTAGTAGTGTCAGTACAACCTGAATTATGAGAAGTAAAAGCCAATTTGGAAAAGGATGCCTTACCAGAAGACATCATGTAGCTGCTATCTTCCGGCTGTTCGATAGCCAACTTCTCCATACTCAGTACGGCAGACGATGGGACAAACTTTCGAAGAGCTTCAGGTAGAGCTCTAACCTGCTTAACAATCTCCAGAGAATCAGACAGACCGGGGAATAACTTTGCCAACTTAGGAACTACAAAAAGACACAGGAAAATTAGTAACCAGGGTGATGTATTCAAAGCAATCAAGGAACCAAGGAAACAAGGTTACCTTCCTTCCTCCTATCAGACACCATCATGTCACCACCCTCCAGGCTGCTCTTTTTTACATAAAAGAACCTGTTCTTCCATCCCCTATCTTTGTCTAGAGATTCAGCCAACAAGCCTTGTGCCCTAGACTTAACCCTAAATCCATATCTAGATGACCCATGGGACCTTATATCATAGCAACAAGCCAGTTCCTCCATACCGACCCGCAAACCAGGTAAAGCACTCAACCTATCCAACATCTCTAAAATCCTCCAACCTACCGGCATCAGTTGAGCGTAAGCAAGCTCCGTGACTTCGAAAAAACGCGTAATTAAAGGGGGAAAAGGTAAATTTTAGACCTATTGCAAAGGGATACTCAAGGAAACACACCCAATCAGAAGAAATACAGTCGGACACTAAACTAGGGTTAGGGTTCATGAAGACAGTACGATCGGGAAAAACTTTCGCCAAGGTTTGTATATCAGACCGAGTGAGTTCGCAGTGTTTTTCATGGGGCTTGTCGAGCAAACCCATAGAAGAGAAACCGTCAGGCAGATCAACATTCAGGTTTTCCATTTTGCAAAGAAGGAAAAAAGAGGAATAGAAAGGGGAAGAAAACCGTACCTGATGAAGAAATCTCCCTTCGTAGAAATGAGAATAGCCAAGTGTAGCAGCATGGATATTAAAGGGCTTCTAGACGCCTCGTAAACCGTAGGCCCCATTATGACCCTGGCGCATAAAGCCACGTAAATCGCCAAGCGTCGCCCCCTGGAACAAATGAAAAGACGAGGTGGATGCCAGCAGTTATTGATTTTTCAAAATCCAAAAAAACCTCTTTTTCCCTTTTAAAAATTCAGGGGCAATTGTTGAGGCTGGAAAAAATCACCCTCTTGCCGAGACATCTTGACTTATCAACTTGACGGAACAACCTGACCATAATCACCTAATTATAGGGCCGTTACAAGACCCATTCACCAGGAGGAAAATCCGGCCGTTTCAAGCTATACTTACGGCTAATTGTAACTGAAGAGAGAAGACTCCATCAAAGAGATCCAGAAGCATAGGGAATATCTTAATTTTTCATATATAAATAACACACGTAACGACACACACACCACGTTAGCTAATCATCCATGCTCAATGTATACTCCTCATACTCCACTCCTACCATAAAGTTAGAGAGTATTTAATATTCATCAACTTGTGTGAGATAACAATCAAGTGTTGTCCTCCTACCATGCAACCTAATGGAACTTGGGCCAACCATGCAACCAAGAAGGCTATTGGGCTAGTTTTGTTCTAGCGCAAAATGGACCCACAACCCGAAGGGCTGAATGGGCTGTTTAGGGCGCACTTTGCACTTCTGATGTACGCATCGGTCGCTGGGAGCTGTGGAGCCTTATTAATTTGGAATGCTCCTATTAACGATAATTAAAAGTCGTTGCACTCTTTTACGTCTCTATTATTATTATTATTATTATTTTTAAATTTATTCCGTCATTTTCAAGAAAGCCTAAATATAATTTAACACCTTCCATTGATCTGTTAAATATAAAGTGACTGAGTAAGTGACCAGCGTGCGAGAGCTTATTCAAGACTACAAATTAGACCTAAATCCTGCTATGTGTATGCATGAATCGGGCTTCCAAAGATGTTAGATCGATGTAGTTTTTTACAGGAAGTTCCGTTTCATTATAGTTCAGGTTTCGTTTTATTTTCCAGTGGTAACTCGCCCATACTAACAAGGTTGATTGGTACATACTCCTATACAGTTAGTCAATGTAAAATGGAATCGAAATGTCAATGGTACGACTTAATGAGGTAATTCACATGATTTAAGAACTAACATCACATGATTAAGAACTTCAAGGAGTTAATATATTGCCAATGTCAACTATCCACCTACTGACTAAATATAATTGAGCTGGAACCTCACTTTAAATATATGCATCTTGACCAAGTCAAACTCCATAACTCAATGCTCGAATGTCAACGATTCTGTTAGATAGCTACTTGCAACTTGCTTCCCATCGAGAAATTAATGGTACCTGTATATCTATACCCTCCAAGAAACAACCGGAGACATATACACTGATACACAACAAGGTTAAAGTTAGTGTGTGTCTGTGTGTTTGAGAGAGAGGGAGGGGGGAGAGAGAGAGAGAGAGAGATGGAAGGACAGAACAAGCATTTCAGCCACACCCACAACCTTACCATTCACCGAATTCCTGAAGGCAATGAAATCACTTGCTCCGGCTGCAACTTCTCTGGTACAGCCACTGTCTATGCATGCTGGCAATGTAATTTCTTTCTACACGAACAATGCTTTCGTGCAACCCGTTCCCTCCAACACCCATCTCACCCTTCTCACCCTCTAACTTTACTCCCTTTTTCAACTTACCCCTCCAATTCTTTCTACTGCAATTCTTGTAACCAAATCGGAACTGGCTTCACCTACTGCTGTTCCGACTGCGAATTTGACCTCCATGTTCAATGTGCTTATAGTATATCTATACCTTCCCACCTTACCCCTGACACCCATATATTCCCTCACCAAATACCACCTCCAAATCATGCCCCGGGTATTAATCCTTATTATCACCTTCCTCAACGCATTTCCAGCAACCAAATCCTTAATTATTCTCCAATAAACGAAACACTTCAACAACTGAATGCTCCTCAGAATTCTCAGATTCCACAAGCTATTAGCCATAAACCTATTAATCCCAATGTTCCTATTACAGCTTCCCCACCGTCAAGGACTGATCAAGTCGAAACTCGAGGGCATTTCAGCCATTCACATGCCTTATACCTAGTTAACCCGGTAGAAAAAGAAGATTCCATCCAATGTTCTGCTTGTGTGGAGGTAATATCTGGTTCAAGATATTCGTGTTCCAAATCAAGTTGTGACTTCCATCTTGACAAGTCATGCTTCGAACTGTCCCAGGTAATCCAACACAAATCCCATCCAAAGCACCCTCTAATTCTTCTCCCATGTCCATACGATGGAGGTAAATTTATTTGCAGCGCATGTAACAATGATGGAGTTGGATTTACCTATCATTGTGCAACTTGTGAATTTGATCTTCATATACAGTGTGCTTCCATGCAACAAACTGTCAAACGCGATGATCATGACCACCCGATTAAGCTCTTTTACTCTTGTCCGAACAAAGAGCTAGGATACTCATGTGACGTCTGTCATGGAACCATCCAAGAAGATTTCTGGGCTTACTATTGTGAACGATGTGATTACAGTACTCATATTGATTGTGTGAATTGTGAGGTGAGTGCGGTAAACGAACAGGAATCCTCAACAGTGAATCCTGTTCTTGATGCTCATATACAAATGCAAAGGCTTCAGCTTCAGATGCAAATGGCTCGCCAAAATGCACAGTTGATGATTAGTTGTGGTCAAAATTTGGTAAACTTAGTTTAGTTTGGTGAATTTTGGCATAGAATTTAATGTCAGTTGTATTGAATTATGTTTGTGGTCTCTACTACAGACCGTCTGCTTTTTTGTTCTGTCGTTTCTTTTCCTTATATGAGTTTGGTTTTCTGTGAATTTGTTATGCAAATGTAGTATTGTGTTGCTGCTAGGAATGAAATTTGGTTGTCATAAACCATGAGCTTAAACTATTGGTTAACGTCTCAGCGTCTAATTTATAAGGTGACATATGATTGCTTCATTTAGTATTGCAAAAATGACATGTGAATTTGGTACTCAGACTATGAGAATTCTGAAGTATTCCAAGTTGAGGATCTCGCTATAAGATGCTATTAGGCCATTCAAGTGCTATAATGTTTTCCATCCCAAGAGTTATCCCTCAAACTCATAAAACAAATCGCCAAGTCCAACAACTAATATGGGATATTTAAAAAAGGAAGCAGGGCCAACAAAATATTTTGGGCTCATTGGATTTGAACATATCTATCGGGAAAGTGTCAAAATAGAGAGTAAAAGAAAACTAGCATTTCATAATGACAAATGATGGCAATATCGAAACAGAAAATTTTGGGGGAAACCTGTTTCTCCATAAGTTATAAAAAATCCTGTTTTTAAATATATCGACTTGGTGTTTTAAAACCTAAACTCACTGTTTTAAGGCCTAAACTCGCTATTTTATTTTCTAGCTTAAACTCACTGTTTTAACGCCTAAATTCACTATTTTATTTTCTAGGTATTTTAAGGCCTAAACTCAATGTTTTAAGGTCTAAACTTGATATTTTTAAAGACGAAAGTGGGTTTTTTTTTAACTTATGGAGAAACGGGTTTTCCCTAAAACTTACTCATATGGAAAAATAAATGAAATAAAAAATAACATGAAAATACACAGAATATTTCCATAGTTAGGCTAAAGTGTGAACTTTATTCCGTGCGAACAAAAAGGAAAGTAGGAACCGTAGTTCAGAACGGAGGGAGTCAATCACAATCCCCTTCTTAGTGGATTGATTATCTTGCATTCACCACTGCTAATAACCATAGTTATTGAGACAACAGTTATCCCTGTTTGAACTTAGAATAGTATTGAGACGGAATAGGTGTCTCGTTAAGTGGGTGCTAAAAATATATTAATACAGTTACTAGAATATATATATATATATATATATATATATATATATATATATATATATATATATAACATGTCAAAATAGGGATCATTAGCAAATATTGTCTCAAAATAGAGACTATTAGAGAAATGTCATTCCAAAATAGAGATCATTAGAGAAATGTTGTTCCAAAAATGTGTTATCTGTTGTGGTTAAGAAAATATTCATGCAGTGAATATATATATATATATATATATATATATATATATATATATATATATATATATATATATATATATATATATATATATATATATATATAACATGTCAAAATAGGGATCATTAGCAAATATTGTCTCAAAATAGAGACTATTAGAGAAATGTCATTCCAAAATAGAGATCATTAGAGAAATGTTGTTTCAAAAATGTGTTATCTGTTGTGGTTAAGAAAATATTCATGCAGTGAATGTATGGATGGTAATTGAGTTTCCAAAGAGAACTCTTGGAGTCTCTTATCTATTCATCCTTGAATAGGGATGCTCTGTGCCTGTAAATAGGCTTTAGTTAAGTGGCTTCTAGCCATGTTTGAATGATTGAAGTGTGAGCAACCCATTGGGAGAGAGAACACATTTGTATTTTTTTTGTTAAAAGAGAGTTAAAGATAGCCCCCCGTAGATGCAGGAGAGAATCTGACGTAGCGGAACACTTGATAGATATCAATTACTGTTGTAACGTGCACGTTAGCCAGTAATCAATCTTCAACCTTCGATTGAATCGCGCACGATTGCCGAAAATTGGACGAAAGGAGAACACTCCACTTTCGGATTTAATAGAGTAAACATTCAATTTTCATTAATCAAAAGCAAAAGCTGCCCTTCGGAATTACAATTAACCCTAATCATATAGTGACCCTAGGACTTGAAAAACAAGTCAAAAACTTGCTAAAATAACCCTAGTCTATATAGTAATCTAATTAATCAATAAAACATTAAAATAAAGTCCTATTATACTTCTAATACCAAAAATACTAACAACCTAATATTAAATTCGAAAATGACAATAAAAATAACAATAATAATTAAAATTAAACCTTAAGCTTATTCGTATATTAATCTTCATGATTCACCTTGCATGGCCGCTCCCGAACAAGCTGCACGGCCGCTCCCGCCGGTGACCTACATCATTCTCGCCTCCTTTGAAAGACTCGTCCATGAGTCTATACCCACGATAGGGTACGACGGGCTGTTTCCTCTGAGGTCTGTTGCTTGAACCAATCGGTCCCATGCCTTTTAAATGTTTTACGGACTTTAAATTTATTACCACTCGCCATGATATCCATCCAGTCTGTCAATCCATTAATGAGAAAGTTCTCAATAATCATCTTTTTGAAGAACCAAGAATCTGAAACATTAGAACTATCAACATTGAAAGGATCTTCGTAAGGATGACCAATGTCAAACTTCCACATCATTTTATCTTGTGAAGATTCAACGCCAACCATTGGTACACCCATATGATGAGATGTTGATAATTGACAGATTTCACAATTATACTAATCATAAATAGATGGTTTTGACCAATCGATGAAAAGGTCGGTAGCTTTTGACTCACCACATGAAAATATTGTTGACAAATCTGAACTTGGAGTTTTTCCAATTTCAGTTACGTCAGAGTAGTCTTCACTCTCGATCTCCCCTTCCCAATCTTGACGCCGATTACGAACTCCAAACCCTCATTAAATTCTCAGATTTTGATGGTTGAACAACCCATCCACCCACTCTTTTAATTGTTCCGTAATTAGATCCATACGTTGATCTACGATCCGTGAGATACGCTTCTCTAGCACATCCTCCTCACAATCATAGATCTCTCCCACAGTGGTCTTCTTTCCACGAACCATTCTTCCTGGATCGACGAAAAGCTCTGATACCAACTGATGTAGCGGAAGACTTGATAGATATCAATTACTGTTGTAACGCGCACGTTAGCCGGTAATCGATCTTCAACCCACGTTGAATCGCGCATGATTGTCGGGAATTAGACGCAAGGAGAACACTCCACTTTCGGATTTAACAGAGTAAACACTCAATTTTCATTAATCAAAAGTTGCCATTCGGAATTACAATTAACCCTAATTATATAGTGATCATAGGACTTGAAAAACAAGTCAAAAACTTCCTAAAATAACCCTAGTCTATATAGTAACCTAATCAATCAATAAAACATTAAAATAAAGTCCTAATATACTTCTAATACCAAAAATACTAACAACCTAATATTAAATCCGAAAATGACAATAAAAATAACAATAATAATTAAAATTAAACCTTAAGCTTATTCCTATATTAATCTACATCATTCGCCTTGCACGGCCGCTCCCGAACAAGCTGCACGGTCGCTTCCATCGATGACCTGCATCAGAATCTTACCGAACAACGTAAATCCATGTGTATCATTTATTACTTTGTTTGCATGGGTTATTAACTGTGTTAGATCTTTCACATTTGTAAAACAAAAGATCATTCCTTTGATTTAGTTTATGGGAAGGAAAGACCTAATAACACTGGGATAACACCTTATCAGCTAGATCCTCAACTTGGGATTCTTTGAATGTTGGGGATGTGTTGGGTGTGAAACCTAACGGTTTATTTAATTTCCGCAAGCGCACGGGCTATTGAAGTATAGCGAGTGCATGTACGCGTCGATCCCACGAGGAAAGGTTTACTTTGGGATGAAATTGTTTTTACTAAGAAATATAAATGGGATTGGGAGAAATATAATTTGTGTTGAGAATAGAATAGAACATATACAGAAAATACTTTTAGGAAAATCTTATAAACTGGAGCATTCTCGGGATTGGAAATCATTCAGCCAATTATTCATCATCTAGTCATGTCTTTGAAAATATAGATTTTCATAAAAATCAAGGATGGTACGTTAAGCCTACACTACTTCCCACGATCAAGCAAGTAACGTTTGTACCCTTCAATAATTATGCCCTATCTCTCGATGGCCCATAATTAGCAAGGATCCATTAAAGTTCACAAATCAACGTACTTTCCATTCAAGGAACATTACTAGGCCATTGACATACTCTCGTGATCAATGAAACCTAGTTCCTTTATTTGGTTCCATTAATCGAGATTCTCCGCTAGGTACTTCTCTCGATTAACTGAATCATAGAAGTTGAACGTCTCCAAAATCTAAGTCATGTCGAGATTAATATTAAGAAATTGTTTAGATGAAGAGAAATGACAAGACTTTTTATAAAAGATGATGAACAAAAGGCATTTTAGGTTTCTAACCCCATGAATATGGGGGATTACTCACTAGCCATTATAAAATGAACAAACATAAGTAATAATAAGAGATAAATGGAAGAAAGACTTATGATTGTAAAGAGACGAAGGCTAAAAATAAGTTATGAAATTATATTGCTTCTTCCGAAGTACTTCAAGAACAATGTTGAACAATTGAATCTTCAAGAGATTTGGAACTAATGATGATAAAGAAATGTATATTCTGGTATATAATCTGTTTCTAAGCTCTGATATGATCCTAAGACTAATTACAAATGTCTATATATAGACATGGATGAGACTCTTCAAAGTGGTGCCTTCAAAAGGTGCCTTTTAATTCAGCAAATAGCACTTGCACGGCCGAGTCACAATATCTGCATGGCCGCTCTGGCCTTGGCGCCAATTTTTATTTTTGTTCTGGTGAAGGTGCACGGCCGCTCCTATTTTGGCTGCACGGCTGCTCTGCCTGGATTGCTCGGTCACTTCTCTTTTCAAGACTCGGCCACTCCATATTTTGGGGCCAATTTTGGCCTGGCAATGATCATATGCACAGCCGCTCCTGTGCAAAGAGCAAAACCGTGCAGGCTTAGATTTGGCATGTGTGCTTAATTTGATGTTGTCCCTCCATGGCTTTGACACTTGATTATTTCCAAGGCTCTAACTGTTCATAAATTGACTCTAAAACCTGTCTAAGAGTATAAGATACACCAAAGGCATAAAATCGAAGATATATGACAAAAGAAGCTAAAATAAACTAAATGATACTAACAACTAAGGAAATGATTGATAAAAGATGCGATAAATGACTATATATTAGTCACTTTTCAAACTCCCCCACACTAAACTCTTGCTTGTCCCCAAGCAAGATTAGGATGAGAAAAAAGGAGAGGGAGGAAACAAATGCAAATGATAAAACAACGAGATTGATCCCTCAGAAAATTTATTGCTACACGCCTTATTGCCTTTGAAGATTGCCTCTAGCTTCCTATTCTTATTTTTCATATCCTTAAAAATCATTAGAAAGAAGTATATATGGGATATTTCAAGGGAGCAATTTTAAGACAATAAACCAATATATCATAAATAGAATTTGATCAAGCAAAGCATATTATAGAGAATGATGAATCTTTGGATCATAAGCTTGGTGTAATGAAAAGCTTCACTCTTTAGAGTGATTTGTGAAAATGACTTTATTGCTTAAAATGTACAAATAAAAAGAATGAACATTTATTCACAAATTAGAAGTATTCATAGAATTGAAATGCATTTTGAATCATAAGGGTGAAAATGGAGGATGATAGTGGAAAATCTTATCAAGGCTTAACAAATTATTCTATTTTTATACGTGTTAAATTTGCAAAAGACTTTAAGCAATTTTTGATCATTTCAAGTAGGAAACATTGTAGCTGCGAACCCCATGTTCCTAATACTTAGATCAAAAATACTTTAGATATTACTTCTATTTGGCAAAGGAACATCGTTGCAGCGAACGCCGTGCCCCGGGTTACTTTAGGAAATAATAGACTGCTTTTTGCTTTGAAGATTTGGTGACTTAGTCACACTTGAGTAATAAGATTAAATGTTTTAGCCTTGATTGATTAGTAGAAATGGAAAGATGGGATTTTATGAAGGGATGTGATTCAAAGGAAACAAAACAACATGAATGTTTCTAATGAGGGAATAAACCTCAAAAATATTGAAATGTACATTTAAAGGAATAATTTTTGCAAAATTTTTCACAAAACCAAGTGTTTAAGATGATCAAGAAGGATTCAACTAAACAAATAAATGCTTTTCTTAATAAAACTCAATATATTGCTATATAAACTTATGAGGCTTTAATTACTTCCTAAAAATATCCTATATTTTTCTTTTTTTAAAATTTCTAAGTTTACAGAAAATATGAGAAGAAAGACAAAGGCATTATTCTAGAGCAAATAGCAAGCAAAAGGATTAATAATAGGGATCATCATAGGAATTTTTTTTAAAAATATTAGATGCATACATAAAGAAAAGAAAATGCAACTAAGTTAAAAAAAATAAGAAAAATTTTAACTAGAAAGCATTAAATTTTAAACTAGAAAGAAAAAAATAAAGATAGGTAAATATCCCCCCCCACACACACTTGAAATGAATATTGTCCTCAATGTTTTAAGGACATATGAAAGGGTAGGGTAAAGAAAAACTTACTGAAATGGCGGTGGTGGTGGAAAGCCAGGCCAATGGGTTGCCCCATAGTTATACACATAATCAGACCTTTCTCGAGCGTCCCGAGCATCTTCTCTCATACCATGAATGTATTCCCTCAATCCTTGCACATCTCCCCTCAAATGTTGAAAATCCCCCCTCAAGCTTTCCATACTTCCCCTCAAATCATTTACTTGGCCATAAATCTCATTCACTTGGCCAAACATTTGATTATGTTGGATAAACATTTGCTGAAATTGTTGATAGAATTTGGGCGGGATTTGGTTTAGATTTGGAAGGGCTTGCTCATCTTCTCCTTCTTCCTGACCCGCTTGGCTTGCTTGGCCTTCTACTTGAGCCAAGGCATTTGGAAAAGTCCAAGTTTCGGGTTGTCTGACTTGGGCGGATGGTAGGTTAGTGCTTGGGAGGACTATATAGGGCATTTTTCCTGCCCCTACTAACCAATTGTACTCTCTACGCCCTCTATCTGAAATTAGCTACATAGTCTAAAGGGTCGGAATATCCAATTTTGTTGTGACCTCAATCCAATCGCTCGGCACCTCAAACCCAAAGTGCTTAGCAAATAGTGTCACAATTCCCCCTATATGAATCTCTCCATTGTAGGTTGGGGAAATAATGTCACTAATCAACTCAATGAGGAAATTGCTAATGTTCACCTTCCTATTCCCCCGAACAAAACAACACAACAAAAATAGTTCTTCCCTATTAATTGTTCCCTTATCTTTCCTAGCAAAGATGGTACAATAATAGATTCTATGCAAGAGACAAAGGGACGTGTGGATAATGGAGGAGGCTTTGGCGTTTCTAGATCTAAAAGAGGTAAGTCCGGTTATTTGGCTCCAAAACACATCTTCCCTAAATTCAATAGGAGTATCGGCCTCAATATTAGTGAAAGAGGGCCAGCCAAAAATTTTGTTGACATCAAAAGAGGTAAGATGAAGTTCTCTTCCGCAAAGGCAAAAATTGAGATGGAGCAGATTGTATGACTCTCCAGTATGGCTGCAAATTTCTGTTGTGATAGTCCTTTTCAAAGTACATAAGAATTCTAAGGTAAGCCTCTCGTAAGTTTTCTCATGTAATTGAAGAATTCCCAGACACAGCCTAACCCAAGATGAAACGAAAACACATCTGAACAAATTCCCAATGATCTAAGGGCATGGGTATCAGGGAATTGGGTTGGCCTCATTCGCTTGGAGCGAAGGGCAGTGAACCGAGCTGTTTCTGAAGCACTTCTAAATTCAAAACCTAAGCTATTGAAAGTTGGGTTTAGGTTAGAGGTAGAGGAGAGTTCTTTTCGGGACTTCTTAGATTCCCTTTCTGTAGCCTTATACTTTCCTATAGAAGCCATTGATCAAGACCCAAAAATTTAAAGAACAAGAGAAGGGAGAAATTTTACCCGGAGAAATTGATGAAGAATGATTAATGGGGACTTCAAACCTTCGCACTATCCTTGGAATACTTGATGTACAGCCTTAAGTTGCCCTAAAGTTTCCGTCTTGAGGCTTGATTCCTTGGAAATCCTTCAATGGTGAAAGCTAGTGCTTTTTCGGATTTAGGGGTTTTAGGAGGGTTTTGGTGAATTTTGATGGTTGGATTTGTGATGGGAAGGTGTTGGAAGATGAAATTATGGAGGATTTAGGTTGTAATGACTGATTATAAGGTGGATTTTGAAGGTTTTATAATGGATGGGGTGGAGGTTTAGAGAGAGAGAGAGAGAGATAGAAAGAGCTTAAGTGAATTTTGGGTGAGAGAGGGAAGGGTTATGGCTGTTGACTGAAGAGGCAAGACCTTCCGGGCGACATGCACGATCGTGCGTTGTGATGTTGCACGGCCGCTCCTCCTTGCTGAGTCAACCCAATCAACTCGCTATGAACTGCACGGCTGCTCTAAGGAATAGAGCAAGGCCGTGCTCTTCCGCTGTTCACCACAAAAAAATTATTTTTTATATATAATCCTACAAAAAAAAGTTAGTAAATAAAAATAATAGTAAATAAATAAAATATACTAAAATAAAATAAAATAAACAACAAAAATTAATCCATCGGTTACCATCCCGATGATGCTTGTTTTAGGTCATTAGCTCGACCCCTTTCCGATAATAGGCGATGCGTGATATCTTGGCGGTCTATTGTCTTTGACGACTCGCCAATGCATTCCATCCGGAGTGATTAAAATTTTCTGCAGCACACACGCCTTCCATCCCGATATTTTTCTTTGTAGAGCAAGTTGCCTATAGTCCTTGCACTTTCGAAAATTCGAAGTGTTTTTCTTATTTGGCACCTTTGTTCTTTTTTGGCCTTTTCGCTATATTGTTAGTATCGGGACATGCAGAAATATTTATCACATCAAAATCATTATCGCAATCTAAAGTTTCATCATTCAAGAGACTATTTTCCATATTTTCTTTAGATTACAATCCCTCACCCATTTCATATTCTTCGCTTGGGGTGTAGGTCTCTAAATAAGGATCCTCGAGATCGGTTCTTTTCATATCAAACTCAACCTTTTCCTTCCCGACATTTAGGGAGAAGGTACCATTATTTACATCAATGATTGCCCCAGCGGTGGCAAGGAATGACCTTCCTAAAATGACTGGAATCTGATGGTCTTCTTCCATATCAAGGATCACAAAGTCGATCGGGATGATCAAACTCCCTACTCGACATGGCATATTTTCCATTATACCGATGGGATATTGTATGAAACGATCCGCCAATTGGAGAGACATGGTGGTGTGTTTGAGTTCCACTACACCAAGTTTCTCACTCACCGATAATGGCATCAAACTGACACTAGCTCCTAAATCAAGCATAGCGTTATCTATGTTAATTCTGCCAACACAACAAGGAATTGAAAAAGTACCCGAATCCTTTAATTTTGGAGGAGGCTTATTTTGTAAAATAGCACTCACTTCCTCCGCTAACATACCATTCTCATATTCCACTAGCCTTTTTTTCTCCGAAAGTAATTGCTTTAACGGTCTAACACATAAAGGTATTTCTTCAATTTTTCAAATAATGGAATGTTAACATTAATGACATCCAAGTTTTCTAAAAGTTCGGTGTAGTCCTTATTTTCTTCTTTAGGGGATTCCGTCCCCGAATTAGTCTCAATCATTGGTGGGATTGGACTATAATCAACTTCACTAGGGCATTCATTTAGCATTTCGTACTCATCCCTAGAGTTCACCATACTAACATGCTCATTCGGCCTTTGAGGTTGACCGAGAAGACTCCCTTGTGGTTTACTCGTTAGGATGGCCTGTTGAGCTTGTTGACTTTCTAGCATCTTATTGTGCACTTCTAGGTTATCGAACCTAGCATTCAAAATTTTAAAACATTCCCTAAACTCATTATTGATCTTTTCTTGAGCATTTTTGTTTTCAACTACAAAATCCATTAAAAGATCCAATTTTGATTTAGGGGGAAAGGTATTCGAATTGTTATTGAAATTCTTAGATGCGAATCCCGGGGGTTGTGTAGATGGTTGTGGATTTAGAACATTGTTATTCTTGTAGGAGAAGTTGGGGTGATTCCTCCATTTGGGATTGTACGTATTAGAATACATTTTCCCCCCCCCCATTCTGTCCAAAAGAATTGACAAAGTTCACTTGATCATTAGAACTAGTGTTAAGCAAATCACAACTACCGTACTATGTGAGTTAGACCCACATAGTTCACACAAAATATTGACATTAGCCACGGGATTGACATTAAGATTCTCAAATTTGTTTAAGATCATGTCAACCTTAGAAGAGAGAAGAGTAACTACATCAACATTATACTTACCTGGCGTACTTTGCTGTTGCTCCCTCTCATTTGACCACTGATAATGGTTCAATGCAATATTCTCAATGAGTTCGTATGCCTCATCTACTCCTTTGTTCATCAATGCTCCTCCAGCAGCGGCATCAATGGTCTCTCTCGTTTTGAATATGAGACCGTTGTAGAAGGTATGAACTATCAACCACTTTTCGAGAAACACTCCCATGCATCGTACAATGTCTCACTTCCCGTTTGACAAAAGTTAGTGATCTTCGTACGAATCTGGGCAGTCTTGCTCGGTGGGAATAAACGCCCAAGGAATGCTTCTTGAACTTGGTCCCATATAGTTAAAGAGTTTTGGGGGACCGAGTTCAACCATTGCTTGGCCTTATCCTTAAGAGATAATGGAAAAAGGCACATTCGTATTGCTTCTAGTGTGACATTTTGGATACGAGTGGTGTCACAGTACTCCAAAAAAGTTTGGATATAGAGATGAGGATCTTCGAAAGCAGTGCCGCTGTATTGGTTGTTCATAACCATAAGCAAAAGCTGCGGCTTAATCTCAAAGTTAGCCGCGTTGGCATTCAGCACAACAATGGGGGATCTAGTTATCGGGGTACTTGGATTTACAAAGTCCCGTAGGGTCCTAGCAGGTGTTACTGGCTCTCCCTCCACCATGTATTGTTTTAATATCTCCTTGAGTTTTCTTAGTCTCTCGGGAAAGGTTCGTTCGGGTTCCGGATCAAAGTTGTCAAAGAAGGTCTGAGCCCGTTTCATGTACTACAAAAACAATCAATAAGAAGATTAAACGTAACAGATTATCGAAAGTAAAAACTAAAGCAAAATTAAAAAAAATTATGTAGTAAAGACAAAAACAAAAACTAAACCGTTGTCCCCGGCAACACCGCCAAAAACTTGTTGGGTGTGAAACCTAACGGTTTATTTAATTTTCGCAAGCGCATGGGCTATTGAAGTATAGCGAGTGCAAGTACGGGTCGATCCCACGAGGACAGGGTTTACTTTGGGATGAAATTGTTTTTACTAAGAAATATAAATGGGATTGGGAGAAATATAATTTGGGTTGAGAAAAGAATAGAACATATACAGAAAATACTTTTAGGAAAACTCTTATAAACTGGAGCATTCTGGGGATTGGAAATCATTCAGCCAATTATTCATCATATAGTCATGTCTTTGAAAATATAGATTTTCATAAAAATCAAGGATGGTACGTTAAGCCTACACAACTTCTCACGATCAAGCAAGTAGCGTTTGTACCCTTCACTAATTATGCCCTATCTCTCGATGGCCCGTTATTATCAAGGATCCATTAAAGTTTGCAAATCATCGTACTTTTCATTCAAGGAACATCCCTAGGCCATTGAACTACTCTCGTGATCAATGAAACCTAGTTCCTTTATATGGTTCCGTTAATCGAGATTCTCCGCTAGATACTTCTCTTGATTAACAGAATCATACAAGTTGGACGTCTCCAAAATGTAAGTCATTTTTGAGATTAATATAAAGAAATTATTTAGATGATGAGAAATGACAAGACTTTTTATAAAATATGATGAACAAAAGGTATTTTGAGTTTCCAACCACAAGAATACGGGGGATTACTCATTAGCCATTATAAAATGAACAAACATAAGTAATAATAACAGATAAAGGGAAGAAAGACTTATGATTGTAAATAGACGAAGGCTGAAAATAACTTCTGAAATTATATTGCTTCTTCCAAAGTACTTCAAGAACAATGATGAGCAATTGAATCTTCAAGAGATTTGGAACTAATGATGATAAAGAAATGTATATTCTGGTATATAATCTGTTTCTAAGCTCTGATATGATCCTAAGACTGATTATAAATGTCTATATATAGACATGGATGAGACTCTTCAAAGTGGTGCCTTCAAAAGGTGCATTTTAATTCAGCAGACAGCACTTGCGCGACCGAGTCACAAAATCTGCACGCCCGCTCTGGCCTTGGCGCCAATTTTTATTTTTGAACTAGAGAAGGTGCACGACCGCTGCTATTTTGGCTGCACGGCCACTCTGCCTGGATTGCTCGGCCACTCCTCTTTTCAAGACTCGGCCACTCCATGCTTTGGGACCAATTTAGCCTGGCAATGATCATATGCACGCTGCTCCCGTGCAAAGAGCACGGCCGTGCAGGCTGGAATTTGGTCTGTGTGCTTAATTTGATGTTGTCCCTCCATGGCTTTGACACTTGATTATTTCCAAGGCTCCAATTGTTCATAAAATGACTCTAAAACTTGTCTAAGAGTATAAGATATACCAAAGGCATAAAATCGAAGATATATGACAAAAGAAGCTAAAATAAACTAAATGCAAACTAAATGATACTAAAAACTAAGGAAATGATTGATAAAAGATGCGATAAATGACTATATAATAGTCACTTATCGTAGACGTAGCCAAAACGAGGACGGAAGATCGAGGTCCTAGCAAGAAAAAAAGGAAAAACGACCAAAGTAGTTCGGTCGTGCAGGACCAAAATCGAGGCCCAGCAGCCACGGCCCTATGTTGCACGGGCGTGCAAGGATTAGGCACACGGCCGTGCGGTCGGCCTGGAGACTTGGATTTTGCTGAGATTTATGAGACTTGTTTGTTTCCTTTTGTGGCGTGGAACCGTTTTGGCTGCGGAATTTTTTCTTGGGCAATAAGTAGGTTATTTCTTGGATAGAAATTAAGATCATTTAGGGTTTAGGATTGGCACCTATTTAAGCGAAGTGATATCCAATATTATTGTATGCTTTAGTTCTAGAGAGAAATAGTTAGGATATCTATATTGAATCTGTGAGATCAACAAGAGAGCCTAAGGCAAGGCGGGACGGCCTTGGGGTGCCCTTAGGGGCATTCCTTGGATGGCCGAAAAACATGCTAGAGTTATTGTGTGGGGTGTGGGCATAGAGTAGAATTAGTTTGGTGAGGCAAAATATGTTCTCTATTATAACATGACAAATTTTTGCTTATAGTAAATATCCTTGTTTGATAGTGCTCCCATATATAGTACCTTTTAGGAATGAACTTGGTGAACAAATAGAGTGTTTTCTTTATTTATTACTTTCATATGTTTGTTGCATGGATGTCAATTCTCGCCATCGATTACTGGTATGGGACATTACTACTCTGATAGACCATAATTCCACAACAAGTGGTACCAGAGCTCCAGTTTGAAGACCAGGGATGTCCGAATTGACTGGAAGTAGACTCCAGGAACAGGGATCAGAATTTGTGGCTGCAGAGATTTAGATAGGTTATGTTACTAAGACCAAATATGATCATGATTTCATATATCTGAATGGATTTGGGACTGCAGGGATTCAGATTAGGATTGTAGTTACATAATCATGGAAAGCCATAAGATTCGAGATCAAAGGTTGCAGAATCCAAATAGGCGAAGGATTGCAGAATTCGGACGAGACTAGGGTTTTGTATGGATCTAGGAGGATTGGTGTTATTGAGAATTGAGGGAGCAGTGGCGATGGGCGAAGATGGCTCGACATGGTAATTCGATGGAATCGGATTTGGGCAACGGATCTGGAATTATAGAAGTTAGAAAAGAAAGAGAAGATTAGTTTCTGAACATGGCGAATGTTGGTCGCGTGTAATATGTGTGCTAAAGTATGGTGCAGTTCGTTCCAGTAAGATGCGGTACGTTTCAATACGGTATGGTGCAAATTTCCTGCGGGGAAAAATTTGGTACAAATTTGGTACAACGGTACAGATTTCGGTGCGTTATGGTACGGTACGATACGGTATAGATTTCAGAGCAGTGTAGATTTTGTGCAAAGCAGATTTCGTGCAGCAGCAGGGCATCACGGGATAATATTGTGACATGCGGGAGGAACATTCAGAGGTGTAATATAGACTTGAACTTTACGCGTAGTGGAATGCCAAAGATTGGTGGTCATCTTTGGCTGGGTGACATGGAGGATTGCCGGAGGAGCTGACTTGGCAGTTTGGGGTAGGACGTTGTACACCACAAACAACAGATTCCGCTTGGAGAAATAAGGGGGTTTTCCGGTGGAGGACGCTGAAGGCCAAAAGCGCTAGGTAGGAGAATCTCATGAAAAGGTTGGGAAAGAGTTGATGGTTCGCGACTACCTAGCGTGATTTCAACATGCACCAACATGTGAGCAAGTCCATAACAGTGTGTGATGGGATGTTAGCGGAACATTGAGGAACCAGAACGTGTAGCATGGGATCACTAGCCATTGTAGATTGAAAGAGCAGATGAACAGGGATTTGCATGGAGGATTACAGGAAGTGAAGACTCGGAGCATGGATGAACCGACAGTTATGTTGAAAACTGACACTCAGTTTCAACTCATCTGATTTGACTTGGTAAAGTCTTGATTGTAGTGGTCAGAATAGGTGGATGTCATTCTCTTGCGGGAGATTGACGGAGGTAATCACCGGATGGTTTGTCTCCAAGTGGGAGATTGTTGGGGTTGCAGCCAAACCGAGGACGGAGGATCGAGATCTCAGTAAGAAAAGAGGAAAAATGGAAAAAACAGTTGCACGGTCGTGCAGGACCGAAATCGGGGCACAACAGCCACGGCCCTGTGATGCATAGGCGTGCAAGGATTAGGCACACGACAGCCTTGGGTTGGGCCGAGATTTATGGGATTTGTTTGTTTCCTTTTGTGGGGTGAAATACTTTTGGCCGCGAAATTCTTTCTTCTTGGGCAAGAAGTAGGATATTACTTGTAGATAAATTAAGATCCTTTAGGGTTTAGGATTGACACGTATTTAAGGCAAGTTGATGCAGGTCAACAATGGGAGCGGCCGTGCAGCAAGTGTGGAGCGGCCGTGCATGGCGGCAGCAAATCCAAACGGGCCTCAAATATGTTTTAGGGTTTTCATTATTAGTGTAGGGTATTTTTGTCTTTTCATTTATAATTTATTTTAGGGTTTTATTAGTATTTATAGTTATGTTAGGGTTTGAGAAAAGGGAGCTTTTGGATGATTAGAATTTGATATTGGGTGTTTACCCTGTATTTCCTAGAAGTGATTAAATTCCTTTTGGATGCCGACTCTCCGTATTGTTTAAATTCTACGATTGTTGAAGATCGATTACTGGCTAACGTGAGCGTTACAACAACAGTTGATATATATCCCCAACCCTAAGTATCGATTAAATTCTGCTAGTATTGAAGATTGATTACTAGTATTGATTAAATTATACTACTAATTGATATCTTTCTAAGTCTTCCGCTACATCAGTTGGTATCATAGCCTTCTGGTTCAAATCCTTGGAATTGATGATGTAACAGTTAACGGGCAGGATGGCCGACTTGGTTGAATCATTTAACGGGCAGGATAGCCGACTTGTTCAATCAGTTAACGGGCAGGATGACCGACTTGTTCAATCAACAGACTCAGAGGAATCAGCCTGTGGTAGCCCTATCGAGGATATTGACTCGTGGACGAGTCTTTCAAAGGAGGCGAGAATGATGCAGGTCAACAATGGGAGCGGGCGTGCAGCATGTGTGGAGCGGCCGTTCATGGCTGCAGCAAATCCAAACGAGCCTTAAATAAGTTTTAGGGTTTTAGGGTTTTCATTATTAGTGTAGGGTATTTTGGTCTTTTCATTTATAAGTTGTTTTAGGGTTTCATTAGTATTTATAGTTGTGTTAGGGTTTGAGAAAAGGGAGCTTTTGGATGAATAGAATTTGATATTGGGTGTTTACCCTGTATTTCATAGAAGTGATTAAATTCCTTTTGGATGTCGACTCACCGTATTGATTAAATTCTACGATTGTTGAAGATCGATTATTGGCTAACGTGTGGGTTACAATAGTAATTGATATCTATCCCCAACTCTAAGCATCGATTAAATTCAGCTAGTGTTGAAGATCGATTACTAGTATTGATTAAATTCTAGTACTAATTGATATCTATCAAAGACTTCCGCTACGTCACAAGTGTTAGCCAATATTATTGTGTGCTTGTGCTAGAGAGAAATAGTTAGGATATCTGTATTGAATATGTGAGATCAAGAAGAAAGTCTAGGTTACGGTGGGGCGGCCTTAGGTTCCCTTAGGGGTATTTCTTGGATGGCCGGAAAGAATGACTAGGGGTGATTGGGTGAGGGTGTGGGTGTGGGTGTGGGCATAGAGTTGAATTATTTTGATGAGGCAAAATATGTTTTTTATTTTACACAACAGATTTTTGATTATAGTGAATATTATGTTTTGGTAGTGCCCTTAGTTGTAGTCCCCTTAGATGTAGTCCCTTTTAGGGGTGAAATGGGTGAACGAATTGCGAGTTTTCTTTCTTTATTGCTTTCATATGGTTATTGTATGGATGTCGTTTATTGCCATCGATTACTGGTATGGTATAAGACATGACTGATCTAATAGACCACAATTCAACAACATTGAATTCTCAAATTCTGAGTCATGAGTACCAAAAAAATATTTAATTTGCAATACCAAATCTAACGATCATTTGTCACAACCTTATAAATTTATACGCACTGTCATTAACCGTTCAAGGCAAGGAAAGACACCTTATAAATCAAACAATCAACAACAGACAAATTTTATTCTTTTGAGCAAGACAATAAAAATTACATAACAAATTCACAGAAAACAAACTGACACAAGGAAAAGAAACAACAGCACTAAAGAAAAACATGCTTTGCAGTTTGCAATAGAAACCACAAATATTCAAAACAAGTGGCATTGCATTCTTTACCCAATTAGCCCAGCTATGCTAATTTTGCCAAACTTGATCCCATACTCATCATGAACTGCGCATTCTGTCGAGACATTTGCATCTGAAGCTGAAGCCTTTGCATTTGCAACTGTGCATTAAAAGCGGGATCCCATGTTGAGGAATCCTGTTCGACATCTGGATCACATCCATCATCAACTTGAATCCCCTCATTGGATTCCTCATCTGGATTTTCACCATCTGCACTCTCCTCTTCTGGATCACTTTCATCTTCAACTTGACTCGCCTCTTCGGATTTCTCATCTGAATTTTCACCATCTGGGCTCTCCTCATCATTATTTACACAATCTACATGAATCCCATAATCGCATTTTTTACAAAAGTAATTCCAGCGATCATCATGTACCATCCCACGACACACGTCACAGAAAAAGAAATTTTCTAACGGACAAGAGTAGAAGAGTTTAAGTGGGTGTTCGTGATTTTTGCGTTCCACTGATTCAGGTAAGGAAACACAGTTGATATGAAGGTTGAATTCACACTTTGCACAATGATACATAAAGGCTTCAACATCGTTCCTACATGCGCTGCAATCGAATTGCCCATAATGACCTGAGGCAGAGGAGCGAAGAGTTAGAGTGTGCTTGGGATGAGATTTGTGTTCAATTTTCTTAGCCAATTCGAAGCATGAGCTATGGAGATAGAAGTCGCAGCTTGATTTGGGACAAGAATATCCCGAACCAGAAATAATTTCTTCACAAAAAGAACAGGTTAATGAGTCCTCTCCCGGTTTCAGATTCAGAAGGTGCAAGGCATGTGGATGGCTAAAATGCTTTATTCCTAGTGTTTTGACTCTGGATGTTTGATCTTCATTCTTTGAGGGTGAGTCAGTAATACGTGGACCAGAGAGAGGGTGGTTTAGCGGATCTACATTGGGAATAGGTTGATTTGGGAGAGGACTGATATGGGCATTTGGGGTGACAAATGTAGATTTAGTTATGGTATATGCACAGTGGACATGGAGGTCGAATTCACAATCGGGACAGCTATAGGAAAAGCCAGTTCCAACTTGTGTGCAAGAATTGCAGTAAAAGGAGTTTGAAGGATAAGTTGGATACGGGATAAGAGCTAGAGGATGGGAGGGGTGAGAGGGGTGCTTGAGGGAACGGCTTGCTTGATAGCATTGCTCGTGAAGAATGAAATTGCACTGCCAGCATGCATAAACAATGCCAGTGCCAGAAGTGTTGCAGCCAGAACAGGTGATTTGGGCTCCTTCAGGCAATTGGTGGAGGTTAAGGTTGTGGGTGTGGCTGAAATGCTTGTTTTGCCCTTCCATCTCTCTCTCTCTCTCTTTCTAAGTTATTAACACTCACTTCATTGTCTCCATGTCTATTTAAAAGGTGATAACCAAACCGAAATAACATTATTTACAATGACTTGTAAATCTGCAAGTTGCAACTAGCTAGCTGGAGAAACATGTTCTTCTGGCTTTTGAGCATTTGACTTATGGTTATGGACATGGACTTGGTCGGTGTTTCCTATTTTATCCAGTTGGTTTCTGAATTATAGGGTGTTGAGTTTTGTTAGAATATTCTTGGTAGGGCCGTTGACATTGGGAATGTAACAGCAGGAAGTCTTCCAATGCAGGGTTATTCCCCCACGACTATAGTAGCTTAAAGAATAAACAACTCAAATTTTGGTAGAGCGTTGACATTGGCAATGTAAAGTTATCTCAAGTGTTAGTACGTAGGTTAGTTCAAATTTGTTATCCTATATGCTTTTGATTCTCCATTATTTTTTTTGCCAAATTGATTTGCTAAGTTGAGTGACTATGAATACTATTGCACTGGCGCTTTAGCAGGTTCAACGGCTGATCTATAATTATGGTACTGATTTGGTCAAATTTAAGCAATTTAGCAATGGTGATTGATATTGGGCACAATAGAATATAGAACTTGAAATTCAAGATGCAATGACAAAGTATTTAACGAGGAAAGCCCTTGAACAACTTGTTCGCCGGCATAAAACCTCGGAACAATGGTATTTTATTAATTGTGATGGTTGGATCGTAAGTATGAGTACAGAGAGAATTTCTAAGCGTGAGAGTGTGTTCATACATGTGTTTTAACTAACTTTTTATACTAAGAAATAAATAAGATAACCACTACTCCTAAAATTTCGGCTAGTTGGTTGAAGCAAATCATGATAGTCGTTGAGATGTTTGTTGTTCGTGCGTTGTGGATAGGCTTACGATCTTTGACCTGGTCTTGGAGTCTCTTTTGTTTTGACCGAGGTTCCTGAAATATAGGGTAAATACAACGGCCTTGCAGGTTTGTAGAAAAAATCAATATACAGTTTCAAGATGTTAACTCAGGATGTGGACTCAGGTTGTTAGAATGCTGTCTAAATTTTCCACCCAAAACAATTGCCCCAAAATTTTGAATTTTAAAGGAATTCTAAAAGTCGAAATTTCATATTTAACCGCCGGTACCCACAAACAATTAAGTTTAGCGGTTTGGGACGTGACGGTTTCTAGGCGTAATGGGTTTGGGTACTTGAGTTTTCATAGGGGTCTTTCAACTATCAACTCCTTCCTCCATAAAGCGCAGTCCATGGTCTCCTTCTTCCTTCAATATTTCGCAGAGATAAAAAAGGAATTTTGAGATTTCTTCCTGGTGAGTTTCTCTCTCTTCTTGATTTTCTTTGTCTAGAATGGTTAAAAATAGGGGAATTGTAGATCAGAGCACGCTATTACCTCCCGGCATCACATGCCTAGGTGTCATAGATCATCCTGATGATGAGAGGTGTGTATTGTCCACAACACACATTGAAGCCCTAAAAAAGAATTCCGCCTTTCCTGAAGGTGTTGATTTCATGGAGCCTAACCCTAGCCTTACTTTCGACTGCATTACGAGTGAATGGGTGTGCTTTATTGAGTATCCTTTCACCATTGGTTTAAAATTCCCCTTTTCCCCTTTTATTACACATTTTTTCGAAGTAATCGGCCTTGCTTATAGTCAACTCATGCCTGTATGTTGGAGGGCTTTAGCCACTCTAGATAGACTGAGCATTGAGACTGAGAGTTTGTCTGGAGGAATTTGCATGTCGCTATGATATTAGGGCTCACGGGAATTTTAGGTTTGGCTTTAGGGTGAAGAGTAAAGCACATAGTTTGGTTGTGGAGTCTCTAAATGCATATAAAGGTTGGAAAATTATGTTTTTCTTTGTGAGAAGGAGTAGCTTGGAGGGTGGAGACAAAATTCACAAAATTCTCGGGTCCGTCCCACTCTTCATCAAAGTCATCGGGTCCGTTCCTCTCGTCACAAAAATCCTCGGGTCCGTCCCATTCTTCACAAAATTCTCGGGTTCGTCCCTCTTGTCATCAAAAATCCTCGGGTCCGTCCCTATTGTATAAAAATCCTCGGGTCCGTCCCATTCTTCACAAAATTCTCGGGTCCGTCCCTCTCGTCACAAAATCCTCGGGTCCGTCCCTCTTGTCAAAAAATCCTCAGGTCCGTCCCATTCTTCACCAAATTCTCGGGTCCGTGCCTATTGTCACAAAAATTCCGGGTGACTCCCCTTACAGTCATATTCCGGGTGACTCCCCTTACAGTCAAATTTCGGGTGACTCCCCTTACAGTCAAATTCCGGGTGACTCCCCTTACAGTCAAATCTCGGGTGACTCCCCTTACAGTTAAATCTCCGGGTGACTCCCCTTACAGTCAAATTTCGGGTGACCCCCCTAACAGTCAAATTCCGGGTGACCCCCCTTACAGTCAAATTCCGGGTGACTCCCCTTATAGTCAAATTCCGGGTGACTCCCCTTACAGTCAAATTTCAGGTGACTCCCCTTACAGTCAAATTCCTGGTGACTCCCCTTACAGTCAAATCTCGGGTGACTCCCCTTACATTTAAATCTCCGGGTGAGTCCCCTTACAGTCAAATTTCGAGTGACCCCCCTAACAGTCAAATTTCGGGTGACTCCCCTTACAGTCAAATTCCGGGTGACTCCCCTTATAGTCAAATTCACGGTGACTCCCCTTACAGTCAAATCTCGGGTGACTCCCCTTACAGTCAAATCTCGATTGACACCCCTTACAGTCAAATCTCGGGTGACCCCCTTCTAGTCAAATTCCGGGTGACTCCCTTATAGTCAAATTCAGGTGACTCCTCTTACAGTCAAATTCGAGTGACTCCCCTAACAAATCAAATCTCGGGTGACCCCCCTAACAGTCAAATCTCGGGTGACTCCCCACGATCCAAATTTCGGGTGACTCCCCTTACAGTCAAATTCCGGGTGACCCCCCTTACATTCAAATTCCATGTGACCCCCCTTACAGTCAAATTCCGGGTGATTCCCCTTACAGTCAAACCTCCGGGTAATCCCCCAAACAGTCAAACCTCCGTGTGACTCCCCTAACAGTCAATCTCCGGGTGACTCCCCTAACAGTCAATCTCTGAGCGACTTCCCCTCAATAGTCATCCAGACCACTTCGGTCTTTCTTCGGGATGTGGCCTCTCGCACCAAGTGGATCACAAATTCGAACTACAATCCGCCTTGATTCCCTCCTAGGGATACGTAGGAATCCTTTCTCCAAAGGTCCATCCATTTGACCGCTTCGATCTTTCTTCGGTTTTAGGCACCGCAAGTTCTCACTTCTTCGAACAACGATCCGGCTTGATTCTCTCCTAGGGATACGAAGGAATCCTTTCTCAAAAAGGTCCATCCATCCAACCACATCAATCATTTTCCTTCATCTGCCATATCCCCAGCAGGTCCAGCCATTTGACCACTCTGGTCTTTCTTTCTCCCATCAGTAGCTCGTTAGGCTTGGGATCTTTCTTATTGACAACCCTACTTCTTCCATAAGTGACGTTGCCGAGGGGCTCTATGAGTACCCCAATCCAATTTGCGACCCAATAAAAGTGTCTTTACATAATAAAAGTACACTAAGGAGCGATTTGGTAAATTTCCAGTCCATTCCGAGACTTCCGGGAGCTTTTTATAAGTTTCTTGTTAAGGAAGGAACTATAGGCCTTTATTCCCTGCAAAAGGACCTACGGGGAATTATACAGGTTGGACCTATAAGGAATTATCCAAAGAAAGGTCCAGAACTGCCACCTTGCATGTTTCTAGAAGGAAAGCGGTTATGGCTTGCTTTGTCGTGCGACTAAACGAGCCACGGAAAACACAAACGTTACATCGTGCAGCACATCTAGCCAGCTCCCTTGCAGCTTATAAAATGGACCCTCCCCCTCTCGTTTCAGGATCCTTTTCTAGCCCCTTAGTGTTACCCTGCTGTGATGTACCCGATTTTCAATTTTGAAAAATCAAATGGAGTCGCCACGCCGTTTTTTTATTTTAAGGGCCAAAACATTGAAAAATGCCCAAAATTGAGAGATTTTGAGTTCGGAGATCACGTTACATTCTGGAAAGAACGTTAGGGTTCACCCGGAATGCCTCGTAAAACGAGTCTTCCTAATTTAAAACCATTTGTATGTGTGTGTGTGTGTGTGTTTCTTTGGTTAAAATAAATGCAAACTGGGAAAATTAAAAATTGAGAACTCTTTGTAAGACATTAAACAAGTCCCATGATTTTTTGTATGATTTTAGGGTTGAGTTTTGGTACTCAAAAGACTCCTTGAAGTTTGAAGACCAAATCTGCCAGAATGAAGAAGGCAGTGTACGTCCGATTTTGAAATGGATTTAAGAGCTTGAAAATGTCAGAATCTGGAGAAAGTCAGAGAATTAAAGTTGTTCAAAACACCTTAAATATGGTCACTTTAAAAGACTTTTCCAATTGGACTTGATTTGAAGGGCAAAAACCCTCTGGAAATCACAGGTATGTAATCTGGATTTCCAGAGATTGGAAAATTGACCTTTAGAAAATAAATTGAACGAGGGACTTGTACTTGGAGTAAAAATAAAGTAAAAATATTTCTGGAATCCTATGGATGTTGGCTATAAAAAGTGTTTTATAGTCATCGCCAAATTCCAAGTTTCTATAGGTCCAAAAATTAGACAATGGACAGAGGTCTTAGAGAAATGCTACTGGACAGCAACATTCTCAAGAAGGAAAATGTGATTTTTGGGGGATTTGCATCTATGTTCACCCCATTTTCATCCCTAGACTTGATTCCACTACTTTGTGTCAAGTGGTTATCATATCAAGTCATCCTTGGGGGATTTATGGGGTTTAAAACATGTCCTTTGCAAATGGGAAGGGGGATTTTTTAAAGATGAAATTAAAGAGAAAAATTAACTAGAAATTTAAAGTGTGGGCCATTTGAGATGGTCATTCATGGAGATGAACTCCAAAATGACCATATTAGGTCAAAACTTAAGTTAAACTAGACATAAAGTAAATTAAGGTAAGAAAAACAAGATTAACTAGACAAGTAAAGTAAAGATGTAAATTGAATAAGATGAACAAGAAATTAAAAGAGAGTTTTAGGGTTTAAAGAAGGAGGGTTTACCAATGATGGTTTAACCCTATCTTCTTTTGTTTGTGTTTGTGTTTGAATGGATTCAAGGCTTAAGAGTGTTTAGTGTTTGTTAATAGAGTTGGTCAAAGAGAAAACAAGTAGATAACACTTAAGTCCTCTATGTTTTCTCTCTAATCCTCCTCTTTAGTGTTGTTTTAAGCTTGAGCTTATGTGTTTAAGAGATGTTTTGAGGGTGTTTGGTGAGTGAGATTTGGGAAAATGATTAAGAGAAAAAGGTGGCAATTAAGAAATTCCCATTGTTTTCTCTAATATTTTCACCAGAATGCTGTTGTGAGTGAATTATGTTGTCCTGAAAATGAGGCTGAGGGGCTCTATTTATAGGCCACTGGAGGGCAAAACGGTCTGGCGGATTTGTCATTATCATTCGCGCGGATCCCTTTGATGGCGTGCACTGTTCATTTATTGCTGCTGCAGGCTTTAGACATGAGGAAAACATTGTTCAAACACTCAACCTACTATTATTTACAGATTGCTTTTTTCGAATTTTTACCCTTGGTGTGATTCCTTACCTTGTTTAACTCCAAATAGAAATCCCCAACTTACCCTTACTTAGTTAGAAAAGTTAGGGTTTGTTAGAAAAGTTAAGGTTTAGGTTAAGGATGTTAGGGTTTGGTGAGCTGTGTGAAGGCTTTTGTTAGTTTTCTAACGAAAATACTAACAACTCAAATTGGAGCACTTACAGTAGCCCCTCGGCGACGGCGCTTTCGAAGGAAGCGGGATCGTCGATAAGAGTAAGGCTCCATATTTGACAAGATGGGGAAAGGGGTGACCAAAGTGGTCGAGTGGCTAGACCTATGGTAGGCTACCTACGTATCCTTTGAGGAATCAAGCCGGTCGTAGTTCGTGTCTTTCGACTATCTTCAGATCGTTGACCCTAGAGGGACTATTTTAGGAAAGTCGCCCTAAGATTTGACTATTTTTGGGAAGTCGCCCTAAGGTTTGACTATTTTTGGGAAGTCGCCCTAAGATTTGACTATTTTTGGGAAGTCGCCCTAAGATTTGACTATTTTTGGGAAGTCGCCCTATGATTTCGGTTTGTCAAATTAGGGGATGATTGTTGTGTGTCGAAATCGAAGTGATAGCGTTTCAGGTGCCTCAAACCTTAATGAAGGCGTTTTAGGTGCCTCGAACCTTGATGATGGCATTTTAGGTGCCTCAAACCCTAATGATGGTGTTTTAGGTGCCTCGAACCTTGATGATGGCATTTTAGGTGCCTCAAACCTTAAGGATGGCGTTTTAGGTGCCTCGAACCTTGACAAATGGTGATCTTCGATGTTCGTATCCTTTCGTTGGGGACGGACTCTGAGGGGATAGACAGTCTTTTGGTGGACTTCATTTGAAGGGATCGGTCTTACGTTTGCTGCCGGAGGTGAAAACGAGGAAAGAGACGGAATTCCGTTGACTTTCGCCAGGGATGAACCTAAGTTGAGGTTTAGTTCTGAAGTATGAACCTAAATGAGAACTCAGTTCAGGAGTATGAACCTAAGTTTGAGATTTAGTTTAGGAGTATGAACCTAAATGGGGGCTTAGTTCAGGAGTATGAACCTAAGTTTGAGATTTAGTTCAGGAGTATGAACCTAAATGGGGGCTTAGTTCAGGAGTATGAACCTAAGTTTGAGATTTAGTTCAGGAGTATGAACCTAAATGGGGGCTTAGTTCAGGAGTATGAACCAAGTTTGAGATTTAGTTCAGGAGTATGAACCTAAATGGGGGCTTAGTTCAGGAGTATGAACCTAAGTTTGAGATTTAGTTCAGGAGTATGAACCTAAATGGAGACTTAGTTCAGGGGTATGAATCTAAGTGGGGACCTAAGTGGGGACCTGGTTCAGGAGTATGAACCTAAGCAGAGGTTTCGTACCTGAGGGAGACTATTTGAAGGTGTTCTCGCTGGAGAAGATTCGGGCTTACGAGAACTATCGGGGAAAAGGGTGACCGTGTTGGTCAAGTGGCTGGACCTATGGTAGGCTACCTACGTATCAAGCCTGTACATAGTGGCGATAACGAGAGGCCATGGGCTTTGTACCCAAGATTAACTGTTCTTAGGGGAGTCACCCCAGGTTTGACTGTATTTGGGAGTCACCCGAGGATTGACTGTCTTTGGGTGTCACCTGAGGTTTGACTGTATTTGGGAGTCACCCGAGGATTAACTGTTTTTTGGGAGTCACCCGAGGATTTGACTGTTATCTGGGAGTCACCCGAGGATTTGACTGTTATCTGGGAGTCACCCGAGGTTTGATGATAATGTTCTTTAGAAAAGTAGTTGACTAAGATATGCTTTCATACCTGTGCTGTGCTTACTTGTAGCTGACGGAAGGACTGAGGCTACGACTGATGGTGATGAAGAGTTGTTGGATTACCGTTCGCGGGGCGGTCTTTGTTGGCGATTTGCTGCATTTGTTAGTAGAGAGGAAGATGCATATATGACATTCATGATGACAGATGCATGCATAGGACCAAAATGATTATGAGAGTCTCACTGCATATGTTTGCGAGATGATGCATTTACTTGCTTTTGGAGATGTACTTAGCCTAAGCTTTTGGCAAGGAAATTATGATTTATGATCTTCAATCACTTAGGATTGTTCCTATTGATTCAAGTTTTGTTCATGCTACATGAACCCTGGGGAGATTTTTGTGGGGATGCATGGTGATGAGAGGGGATGTATTGGGATGTATGCGTCTGGAAACTGTTTGGAATAGATTTTGAGCAAGTGGGGGGGGGGGGGTGAGAGCCCTCGATCGTGATTTAAACAGTGGTTGTTAATGAGGTTTTGTTAACAGTATCACATGGACCTCCATTTTGATGAGATTGGATTTGGATCCCAGGTTTTGGTTGAAATTTCCCCTCTCAATCTTGGTCATTTGAAGCTGATGCCGACAGGCTCTAGAGTACGTCGATATGAGTGAAACTTCTTTCATTTGGGTGAGCTGTGACTTTGGCCGAAACCTTCTTCGGAGAATGAAATTGCTAATGCCGGGAGAAACCCAGATCTTACATTCCGATGCTACGGGAAGCTGCTATGTACCAAGTTCTGAAGCTGAAAATCTAGTTGTTGATGTGACTAGACCTTTCTTGTGACTTGATAAAATTCAGGTCCAAAAGACCAGCTTGACAAAGCCCCCAGATCCTATTAAAACGAGGAAAGATCCCTCCTTTGGCAAAGCCTCGGTTTGAAGAATTGAGTAGGCAAAGCCCAGATTTTGAAGAAGTGACTTGGCGAAGCCCCAATCTTATAACCTTGTTGTGATTCCGACATAAGTAGCAGAATCCCAATCTGATTGGTAATGCAAAGCGATCCTGAAAATAATCTGATAAAGATCGAATTTATCTCGTAGTGAAGAACCCAACGTGGACCCAAAGATGACTATAGAAGCCCCAGCTTGAAGAGCTGATACAGGAGAACCTGGGAGAACCGCTTAGCAAAGCCCCAGCGTGAAGAAATTCAGAGCAGTCTTAGAGTCATTATGTGGCCGAGGAGGCACCCATCTTTTTCAGACCTTAGTCAATTAGTTACTGGACAAGACTCGGAAATGTTTACGTGCAGGGGAACATCTTTCGAAAAGTGGGAATGTATCCCGAATTTGTGTATGACACTCTCGCTTTTGAGTTTAACTCTTTTGAGAGAGTATAAGCATCACAAGGTGTGGAAAAGTGTATGGAAGCCCCTGCCGACATAAAGACAGTGTTTGGCTCTATTTCCCTATGATGGAGAGAGAGAAGACTTGTCGAGACACTTGAAAACTTGTCTTATTCATGATGATCACAAGGCTGCTTAAAACCCTTTATTGATGTTCGGGTTATTCAAACATTAAATCTGATATGAACAAATATTTTGATTAATCACAAGGAGAAAACCAACTGATATCGAGAATCGAGCTCGAAAGGACGGAAGGGAATTGTATAGGAACGGTCCTTGATGAGACCGGATTTTTTTTTTGAGATTTGTTTGTGATTTCGACCGGACCAATTATGGTTGCCAACGTTCCCTCCATTATGAAGAGCTCAGGTCGCCGTAGTTCGGGCATATCCCGATTGAAAAGAGAACGAATGTTGAAATTTCGAGATTTTAAGGACCTTTGAGGATTTTGAGAATTGGAGAATTGATCATGTCCCCTTGGAATGTCCATGAAAGACACGGATACGAAGCCCCACTAGGACATCCGAGGCAAGTGTTTGTGGAAGAGAAATGAAATATGCTCACATGAAATGCCAAATGAATGGATTGAATTTGCACAATCTTAGATTGATGACATTGAACCGAGATGGATTTGATTCCAACTTAAGCAAGCAATGAAGCATTATTTGATTTAGATCTCGAAGATATTAGAATGAAATTACTATCCAGTAGGAACTATAGCTGGGTTTTCGGGCTTCGATCGGCCATCGGGTAATTTAGAAAAACGTGACCTCTTAAGATGAGAGGTCGGCTGGGCCTTTTACTGGTTGAACCTCTAAAGATGAGAGGTTGGCTTGCAGGGATGTGTTTGGGATTTCTAAGGTAAGGAAACTGATTTGCCTCTAAGAATGAGAGGTCAGATTTTGACTTTGGCTAAAGGCAAATGGTAACGGGAATATCCTCTAAAAGCGAGAGGTTAAGGAAATGGGAATATCCTCTAAAAGCGAGAGGATGGCTTGGGATTGATTAAGGTAATGGTGAGAGAAAGTCCAAGCTATCGAGAACTTTTACGAACTTGCGAGAGTTCGGGCTCCTTTTTTATCATTGGAGAGCTTCTTGAGGAGTCGGAGACCTTTCACTGAATTGTGTGGATTAACAGTCCTTCTTTTTTTTTTTTTTTTTTTCTTTTTTTTTTTGAGTTGGAAAGTCTCCTGAGGAGTTGAGGATTATCTTTGTCCTTCCTTCATGGCTTGAGATATTTTGCGCATCGCCGACTCTCGAAGTTAACTTCTTGGCCTTGCTTGGACTTCCCTCAGTAAGGAGCAAAAATGATGGCTAAACGGGGTTTCAAAACACGCCGATCTTGAAATGAAAGGGTATTGTTTGGTGAGGGTGAGGTAAAGGTTTTCCCTATGGCTTCAACCGCAATCCCTACCGGATGACCTAAACGAAATTAAGTCTTCATTGCTTGATTAAGCTTTAAATGAGAAAATATTCATGCAAATTCATAGAGCAACGAAATGATGAGGATGAGGAAAGGGATGTGAGCATATGAGATGCAAAATGGGGGGTTGGTAAGCCCCATTTTGAGAAGGATATCAATTGATTTTCTCACTCCGATTAATTTAAATTTTAATCATTCCAAAGAATTAGTGGTTGAGCAGCACAAGTGATCATCTAGGATAAAACCGTTTCAATTAAGTGTAACGTGGGTGTGCAAGTGATGTCTCGAGTCTAGCAAGAAAAGAAAAAAGACTTATATAAAAGTTAGACATTTAATTACTATGTCCAAATGGACTAAAACGATAAATGTCCAGGAAGGACTTAGGTGAAGTAGAAAAATACTAGAACCTACAAGGGTTGACTAAAAGACTATTCATTGAGTTTAATTTAAAGATAGGTAGCCCCTAGTCTAGCCGCTCTTTGCTGTTGGACCATGCATCTACTCTTGACGGCCTGGAGATGGGAGCTATTGCAGATCTTTCCATCAGGATTTCTTTGGCAATCTCTTTCTTAATCCAACCATTTTCATCGCCTGCGATGGCTGGTTCACCTACCTCACAAAGGGGCGGGTCAAATTTCATTATGCCCACAAGGCTTGAATCACCAAACTCAACCATGTTGACACTCGTGTTGTTATTTCTAGGGAACGGGTTGGATGGTATTGGGCCCTTCGACACCTCTAACTTCCCTTGCTCAATCAAACTTTGGATGGCCTTTTTCAAGCGGACGCAATCATCTATCAGGTGCCCATGGTACTGATGAAAGGCACAATGCTTGGAGGTATCCAAAGGAGCAATAGGGTTTCTTGGCTGATAATTATCTAAAGGCCGGAGCAAACCTTCTTTTACCAAACCTCTGAAGATATCACTCAAAGGCATCCCCAAATCTTCCCAAGCCTTGGAAGCCGGATCTGGATGCATCGGGTTTCTTGGGAACAAAGGAAGTGGCATTGTTATAGTCTGTCGCATAGCTAATTACTTCTTTACCTTTAAGTACAGGCGGGAAGCAGTGTTGAGAAAACATTTTTGTATCTATAGGTAGGTGCGAGCGGCTGTTGTTGATTGTAAGCCTTCTTGAATTTAGCCTCGGAATTAACCATTGCGCGTAAGTCGAGTAGGGAAGTTCTGTGAGGAAATTCTCAAATGCGGCTTTAAGCATGACTGGAAGATGTCTAACTGCTCCTCGTCAGAGGGAGGAATGGCCATTTCACTGAGCTTTAAGTTCCACCTTTTATAAAAATCCCCAATATTCTCATTTGGGCGCTTTATCGTCGTCTGCAGGTCAACACTGTTTGTCTCCCATTCCAACTTGGCTTTATACTTATCTGTGAAAGTCTTGTGTAACTGTTCCCAAGTTGCCCTAGTTTCGAGCTTTAATCGAAAGAACCATTTCAAAGCTCCTGGCTTCAAAGAGAGACTGAAGTAGTCGGCCAACTGCTGGTTTGTGCATCCCTTAGCCTTCATTGCCAAAGTGTAGGTGTCCAAGTGATTTTTAGGGCACGCACATCCGTCAAACAAGTCAAGATTGGGCATCACGAACTTGTGAGGCAGGGGTACAATGTAGTCCAGATCTGTAGGCCGAAGGGCAGCTTTCTTAGCAGTCAATTCAGCAATTTGTGCTTTCATCTCTTTGTGTTGTTCCATGAACCAGGCCAGGTGAGGGTCCTGTGGTGGAGCCATAGCGCTCAAACCAGTGACTGAGCTGGAGAGAGGAGTTACCACTGGCGGCTCACTGGTGGAAGGGATACCATATTCCGGGGCATAGGTGAAAACATGTCCTTGGCCCAAATTACCTTGGGGAATGTAGGTAGGAGCTTGGGCAAAGGGATAAAACCCTGCGGCTTGCTGTTGGCTTCCCATTGGCAGAGAAGGTGGAGGCAGACCTGAGGTAGCCGGATAGCTCGGGTTTCCAGAGTGAGGCTTAAATGCGGGTTCTTTGTCCACAGTTGTTGAGCTGCATGGCCCAGGCGAGCGGGTGTATAGCAGGGAGAATGCTGCGGTCCTGGTGATTCCGATGAGATTGGGACATGGGCTTGTTGGCCCATTGAACCCTGTGTGAGAAATGGGTTTTGTAGAAGCGACTAAGGTGTTAGGGGCAGCTAGACCAACATCACTTAAAAGAGGGGCACCTGACTGTTGCCCTAGCCTGAACTGTGGTGGCGGCATTCCAAACTGTTGCCGTGGCACTCGAGCTAGCTTGTTGTGAAGGTCCGGATTGATCGGTCCCAAGCGGCGGGATCCCAACTTGCTGTGGCATTCCGAGGTACCCCCAACCATGGGAAGACATTCCATACTCATTTTGTCCCCACTGAGGAACTGCGAACTGGCTTGTCCCGTCAGGCTGCATGGGTCCAGTAGTCTGTAGTTGGGGAGCTAGCTGACCCATAGATCGAGAAGCATGGGCTTCGGTAGTAGCATCATAAGAGGTTGGTGGTGGCATCCTGGAGTAGTCAGGGCGACCAAGATTAGGATTGGGGTCCTCCTCTTCTTCTATGGTGAAGGTGCCATCGGGATTGAGACTGGCGGCCAAACCATGGATCCTAATAGCCTCCAAAAGGCTATTCATCTGTGCTTCCTATCGCAATTTCATCTGTTCGGCTAACTGATTCCACTCGATGAAAAGGTTTAAGAGTGTTTAGTGTTTGAATGGATTCAAGGCTTAAGAGTGTTTAGTGTTTGTTAATAGAGTTGGTCAAAGAGAAAACAAGTAGATAACACTTAAGTCCTCTATGTTTTCTCTCTAATCCTCCTCTTTAGTTTTGTTTTAAGCTTGAGCTTATGTGTTTAAGAGATGTTTTGAGGGTGTTTGGTGAGTGAGATTTGGGAAAATGATTAAGAGAAAAAGGTGGCAATTAAGAAATTCCCATTGTTTTCTCTAATATTTTCACCAGAATGCTGTTGTGAGTGAATTATGTTGTCCTGAAAATGAGGCTGAGGGGCTCTATTTATAGGCCACTGGAGGGCAAAACGGTCTGGCGGATTTGTCATTATCATCCGCGCGGATCCCTTTGATGGCGTGCACTGTTCATTTATTGCTGCTGCAGGCTTTAGACATGAGGAAAACATTGTTCAAACACTCAACCTACTATTATTTACAGATTGCTTTTTTCGAATTTTTACCCTTGGTGTGATTCCTTACCTTGTTTAACTCCAAATAGAAATCCCCAACTTACCCTTACTTAGTTAGAAAAGTTAGGGTTTGTTAGAAAAGTTAAGGTTTAGGTTAAGGATGTTAGGGTTTGGTGAGCTGTGTGAAGGCTTTTGTTAGTTTTCTAACGAAAATACTAACAACTCAAATTGGAGCACTTACAGTAGCCCCTCGGCGACGACGCTTTCGAAGGAAGCGGGATCGTCGATAAGAGTAAGGCTCCATATTTGACAAGATGGGGAAAGGGGTGACCAAAGTGGTCGAGTGGCTAGACCTATGGTAGGCTACCTACGTATCCTTTGAGGAATCAAGCCGGTCGTAGTTCGTGTCTTTCGACTATCTTCAGATCGTTGACCCTAGAGGGACTATTTTAGGGAAGTCGCCCTAAGATTTGACTATTTTTGGGAAGTCGCCCTAAGGTTTGACTATTTTTGGGAAGTCGCCCTAAGATTTGACTATTTTTGGGAAGTCGCCCTAAGATTTGACTATTTTTGGGAAGTCGCCCTATGATTTCGGTTTGTCAAATTAGGGGATGATTGTTGTGTGTCGAAATCGAAGTGATAGCGTTTCAGGTGCCTCAAACCTTAATGAAGGCGTTTTAGGTGCCTCGAACCTTGATGATGGAATTTTAGGTGCCTCAAACCCTAATGATGGTGTTTTAGGTGCCTCGAACCTTGATGATGGCATTTTAGGTGCCTCAAACCTTAAGGATGGCGTTTTAGGTGCCTCGAACCTTGACAAATGGTGATCTTCGATGTTCGTATCCTTTCGTTGGGGACGGACTCTGAGGGGATAGACATCTTTTGGTGGACTTCATTTGAAGGGATCGGTCTTACGTTTGCTGCCGGAGGTGAAAACGAGGAAAGAGACGGAATTCCGTTGACTTTCGCCAGGGATGAACCTAAGTTGAGGTTTAGTTCTGAAGTATGAACCTAAATGAGAACTCAGTTCAGGAGTATGAACCTAAGTTTGAGATTTAGTTTAGGAGTATGAACCTAAATGGGGGCTTAGTTCAGGAGTATGAACCTAAGTTTGAGATTTAGTTCAGGAGTATGAACCTAAATGGGGGCTTAGTTCAGGAGTATGAACCTAAGTTTGAGATTTAGTTCAGGAGTATGAACCTAAATGGGGGCTTAGTTCAGGAGTATGAACCAAGTTTGAGATTTAGTTCAGGAGTATGAACCTAAATGGGGGCTTAGTTCAGAGTATGAACCTAAGTTTGAGATTTAGTTCGGGAGTATGAACCTAAATGGAGACTTAGTTCGGGGTATGAATCTAAGTGGGGACCTAAGTGGGGACTGGTTCGGGAGTATGAACCTAAGCGAGAGGTTTCGTACTGAGGGAGACTATTTGAAGGTGTTCTCGTGGAGAAGATTCGGGCTTACGAGAACTATCGGGAAAAGGGTGACAGTGTTGGTCAAGTGGCTGGACCTATGGTAGGCTACCTACGTATCAAGCCTGTACATAGTAGCGATAACGAGAGGCCATGGGCTTTGTACCCAAGATTAACTGTTCTTAGGGGAGTCACCCCAGGTTTGACTGTATTTGGGAGTCACCCGAGGATTGACTGTCTTTGGGTGTCACCTGAGGTTTATTGTATTTGGGAGTCACCAGGATTAAGCTTTTTTGGGAGTCACCAGGATTTGACGTTATCCGGAGTCACCCGAGGATTTGTTGTTATCCGGGAGTCACCCGAGGTTTGATGATAATGTTCTTTAGAAAAGTAGTTGACTAAGATATGCTTTCATAGCTGTGCTGCGCTTACTTGTAGTTGACGGAAGGACTGAGGCTACGACTGATGGTGATGAAGAGCTGTTGGATTACCGTTCGCGGGGCGGTCTTTGTTGGCGATTTGCTGCATTTGTTAGTAGAGAGGAAGATGCATATATGACATTCATGATGACAGATGCATGCATAGGACCAAAATGATTATGAGAGTCTCACTGCATATGTTCGCGAGATGATGCATCTACTTGCTTTTGGAGATGTACTTAGCCTAAGCTTTTGGCAAGGAAATTATGATTTATGATCTTCAATCACTTAGGATTGTTCCTATTGATTCAAGTTTTGTTCATGCTACATGAACCCTGGGAGATTTTTGTGGGGATGCATGGTGATGAGAGGGGATGTATTGGGATGTATGCGTCTGGAAACTGTTTGGAATAGATTTTGAGCAAGTGGGGGGGGGGTGAGAGCCCTCGATCGTGATTTAAACAGTGGTTGTTAATGAGGTTTTGTTAACAGTATCACATGGACCTCCATTTTGATGAGATTGGATTTGGATCCCAGGTTTTGGTTGAAATTTCCCCTCTCAATCTTGGTCATTTGAAGCTGATGCCGACAGGCTCTAGAGTACGTCGATATGAGTGAAACTTCTTTCATTTGGGTGAGCTGTGACTTTGGCCGAAACCTTGTTCGGAGAATGAAATTGCTAATGCCGGGAGAAACCCAGATCTTACATTCCGATGCTACGGGAAGCTGCTATGTACCAAGTTCTGAAGCTGAAAATCTAGTTGTTGATGTGACTAGACCTTTCTTGTGACTTGATAAAATTCAGGTCCAAAAGACCAGCTTGACAAAGCCCCCAGATCCTATTAAAACGAGGAAAGATCCCTCCTTTGGCAAAGCCTCGGTTTGAAGAATTGAGTAGGCAAAGCCCAGATTTTGAAGAAGTGACTTGGCGAAGCCCCAATCTTATAACCTTGTTGTGATTCCGACATAAGTAGCAGAATCCCAATCTGATTGGTAATGCAAAGCGATCCACGAAAATAATCTGATAAAGATCGAATTTATCTCGTAGTGAAGAACCCAACGTGGACCCAAAGATGACTATAGAAGCCCCGGCTTGAAGAGGCGTACAGAGAACACAGGAGAACCGCTTAGCAAAGCCCCGGCGTGAAGAAATTGAGCAGATCTTAGAGTCATTATGTGGCCGAGAGGCACCCATCTTTTTCAGACCTTAGTCAATTAGTTACTGGACAAGACTCGGAAATGTTTACGTGCAGGGGAACATCTTTCGAAAAGTGGGAATGTATCCCAAATTTGTGTATGACACTCTCGCTTTTGAGTTTAACTCTTTTGAGAGAGTATAAGCATCACAAGGTGTGGAAAAGTGTATGGAAGCCCCTGCCGACATAAAGACAGTGTTTGGCTCTATTTCCCTATGATGGAGAGAGAGAAGACTTGTCGAGACACTTGAAAACTTGTCTTATTCATGATGATCACAAGGCTGCTTAAAACCCTTTATTGATGTTCGGGTTATTCAAACATTAAATCTGATATGAACAAATATTTTGATTAATCACAAGGAGAAAACCAACTGATATCGAGAATCGAGCTCGAAAGGACGGAAGGGAATTGTATAGGAACGGTCCTTGATGAGACCGGATTTTTTTTTTGAGATTTGTTTGTGATTTCGACCGGACCAATTATGGTTGCCAACGTTCCCTCCATTATGAAGAGCTCAGGTCGCCGTAGTTCGGGCATATCCCGATTGAAAAGAGAACGAATGTTGAAATTTCGAGATTTTAAGGACCTTTGAGGATTTTGAGAATTGGAGAATTGATCATGTCCCCTTGGAATGTCCATGAAAGACACGGACACGAAGCCCCACTAGGACATCCGAGGCAAGTGTTTGTGGAAGAGAAATGAAATATGCTCACATGAAATGCCAAATGAATGGATTGAATTTGCACAATCTTAGATTGATGACATTGAACCGAGATGGATTTGATTCCAACTTAAGCAAGCAATGAAGCATTATTTGATTTAGATCTCGAAGATATTAGAATGAAATTACTATCCAGTAGGAACTATAGCTGGGTTTTCGGGCTTCGATCGGCCATCGGGTAATTTAGAAAAACGTGACCTCTTAAGATGAGAGGTCGGCTGGGCCTTTTACTGGTTGAACCTCTAAAGATGAGAGGTTGGCTTGCAGGGATGTGTTTGGGATTTCTAAGGTAAGGAAACTGATTTGCCTCTAAGAATGAGAGGTCAGATTTTGACTTTGGCCAAAGGCAAATGGTAACGGGAATATCCTCTAAAAGCGAGAGGTTAAGGAAATGGGAATATCCTCTAAAAGCGAGAGGATGGCTTGGGATTGATTAAGGTAATGGTGAGAGAAAGTCCAAGCTATCGAGAACTTTTACGAACTTGCGAGAGTTCGGGCTCCTTTTTTATCATTGGAGAGCTTCTTGAGGAGTCGGAGACCTTTCACTGAATTGTGAGGATTAACAGTCCTTCTTTTTTTTTTTTTTTCTTTCTCTCTTTTTTTTTTTGAGTTGGAAAGCCTCCTGAGGAGTTGAGGATTATCTTTGTCCTTCCTTCATGGCTTGAGATATTTTGCGCATCGCCGACTCTCGAAGTTAACTTCTTGGCCTTGCTTGGACTTCTCTCAGTAAGGAGCAAAAATGATGGCTAAACGGGGTTTCAAAACACGCCGATCTTGAAATGAAAGGGTATTGTTTGGTGAGGGTGAGGTAAAGGTTTTCCCTATGGCTTCAACCGCAATCCCTACCGGATGACCTAAACGAAATTAAGTCTTCATTGCTTGCTTAAGCTTTAAATGAGAAAATATTCATGCAAATTCATCGAGCAACGAAATGATGAGGATGAGGAAAGGGATGTGAGCATATGAGATGCAAGATGGGGGGTTGGTAAGCCCCATTTTGAGAAGGATATCAATTGATTTTCTCACTCCGATTAATTTAAATTTTAATCATTCCAAAGAATTAGTGGTTGAGCAGCACAAGTGATCATCTAGGATAAAACCGTTTCAATTAAGTGTAACGTGGGTGTGCAAGTGATGTCTCGAGTCTAGCAAGAAAAGAAAAAAGACTTATATAAAAGTTAGACATTTAATTACTATGTCCAAATGGACTAAAACGATAAATGTCCAGGAAGGACTTAGGTGAAGTAGAAAAATACTAGAACCTACAAGGGTTGACTAAAAGACTATTCATTGAGTTTAATTTAAAGATAGGTAGCCCCTAGTCTAGCCGCTCTTTGCTGTTGGACCATGCATCTACTCTTCGACGCTGGAGATGGGAGCTATTGCAGATCTTTCCATCAGGATTTCTTTGGCAATCTCTTTCTTAATCCAACCATTTTCATCGCCTGCGATGGCTGGTTCACCTACCTCACAAAGGGGCGGGTCAAATTTCATTATGCCCACAAGGCTTGAATCACCAAACTCAACCATGTTGACACTCATGTTGTTATTTCTAGGGAACGGGTTACTGATGGTATTGGGCCCTTCAGACACCTCTAACTTCCCTTGCTCAATCAAACTTTGGATGGCCTTTTTCAAGGGGACGCAATCATCTATCAGGTGCCCATGGTACTGATGAAAGGCACAATGCTTGGAGGTATCCAAAGGAGCAATAGGGTTTCTTGGCTGATAATTATCTAAAGGCCGGAGCAAACCTTCTTTTACCAAACCTCTGAAGATATCACTCAAAGGCATCCCAAATCTTCCCAAGCCTTGGAGCCGGGATCTGGATGCATCAGGTTTCTTGGGAACAAAGGAAGTGGCATTGTTATAGTCCTGTCCCGCATAGCTAATTACTTCTTTACCTTTAGGCTGGGCAGGAGCAGTGTTGGAGAGAACAGCCCTGTATCTATAGGTAGGTGCAGCAGCCTGTTGTTGATTGTAAGCCTTCTTGAATTTAGCCTCGGAATTAACCATTGCGCGTAAGTCTGAGTAGGGGAAGTTGCTGAGGGAAATTCTCAAATGCGGCTTTAAGCATGACTGGAAGATGTCTAACTGCTCCTCGTCAGAGGGAGGAATGGCCATTTCACTGAGCTTTAAGTTCCACCTTTTATAAAAATCCCCAATATTCTCATTTGGGCGCTTTATCGTCGTCTGCAGGTCAACACTATTTGTCTCCCATTCCAACTTGGCTTTATACTTATCTATGAAAGTACTGGTAATCTGTTCCCAAGTTGCCCTAGTTTCAGGCTTTAATCGAAAGAACCATTTCAAAGCTCCTGGCTTCAAAGAGAGACTGAAGTAGTCGGCCAACTGCTGGTTTGTGCATCCCTTAGCCTTCATTGCCAAAGTGTAGGTGTCCAAGTGATTTTTAGGGCACGCACATCCGTCAAACAAGTCAAGATTGGGCATCACGAACTTGTGAGGCAGGGGTACAATGTAGTCCAGATCTGTAGGCCGAAGGGCAGCTTTCTTAGCAGTCAATTCAGCAATTTGTGCTTTCATCTCCTTGTGTTGTTCCATGAACCAGGCCAGGTGAGGGTCCTGTGGTGGAGCCATAGCGCTCAAACCAGTGACTGAGCTGGAGAGAGGAGTTACCACTGGCGGCTCACTGGTGGAAGGGATACCATATTCCGGGGCATAGGTGAAAACATGTCCTTGGCCCAAATTACCTTGGGGAATGTAGGTAGGAGCTTGGGCAAAGGGATAAAACCCTGCGGCTTGCTGTTGGCTTCCCATTGGCAGAGAAGGTGGAGGCAGACCTGAGGTAGCCGGATAGCTCGGGTTTCCAGAGTGAGGCTTAAATGCAGGTTGCTGTCCCTGGTTGTTGAACTGCATGACTGGCTGAGGCGAGGGTGTATAACCGGGAGGGTACTGCGGTCCTGGTGATTCCGATGAGATTGGGACATGGGCTTGTTGGCCCATTGAACCCTGTGTGAGAAATGGGTTTGTAGAAGCGACTGAGGTGTTAGGGGCAGCTAGACCAACATCACTTAGAAGAGGGGCACCTGACTGTTGCCCTAGCCTGAACTGTGGTGGCGGCATTCCAAACTGTTGCCGTGGCACTCTGAACTGCTGTTGTGAAGGTCCGGATTGATCGGTCCCAAACTGAGGCGGGATCCCAACTTGCTGTGGCATTCCGAGGTACCCCCAACCATGGGAAGACATTCCATACTCATTTTGTCCCCACTGAGGAACTGCGAACTGGCTTGTCCCGTCAGGCTGCATGGGTCCAGTAGTCTGTAGTTGGGGAGCTAGCTGACCCATAGATCGAGAAGCATGGGCTTCGGTAGTAGCATCATAAGAGGTTGGTGGTGGCATCCTGGAGTAGTCAGGGCGACCAAGATTAGGATTGGGGTCCTCCTCTTCTTCTATGGTGAAGGTGCCATCGGGATTGAGACTGGCGGCCAAACCATGGATCCTAATAGCCTCCAAAAGGCTATTCATCTGTGCTTCCTATCGCAATTTCATCTGTTCGGCTAACTGATTCCACTGCTATTCTGTTTGGGGAGTCCCGGGAGGCGGAGTGGCGTTGTCCCCATCGTTACCAGCTGATGCAGACATTCTGAAACTCGAAGTCGAAGCAAACAGTGAAGCTGATGATGCACTTGATTCTTCCCAACTCATCAGACGGTGACCCGGCGCCCGAAACCAATCTTTCTGAGGAGCTGCGGGGGAAAGACACGAGGGTTCAGATGCTTGGGATTGAAGGAGGGTAGGTGTTTGGGCTTCGGGCTCATGCAACATGCAATTATTTGTTCTTGTTTACTTAAAACGTGTTTTATTAAACCTAAGCGGTTGGAGAAGATTGCTCTTCTTTTTCGCAAACTACTCTGAATCCTGGATCAGTGGGACCCATCACTACGCCTGCGGACCCTCAACCTGAAACCTCGAGCAAGGGTTCCGTAGAGCAATCAGGTCCCACCGACCGAAAAGAAAAACGATCCTAAAGTCTGGCGGGTAATCGAGTCTTAACGAGTATTCGATGTAAATTACGGGCAAAGCTGACGTCAAAGGTCAAGATCATGTCCGAGGGCTCGACAAAAAGTCGGCATGGTTTTGACTGATAAATTTCCACAATTGATCTTGACCCGTCGTCAGTTAGGCAGTAATTAGACATGGAATAATCATTAATCCTTGATGACTCAGTTTCATGCCGGGAGTCAGTGCATAATTTGTGCCAGTCAAAGTCAGGGCGCCAGTCAAGATCTGGTCAAAGTCCATGACGGAAAATCGGCAGGACTTCGACTTACTAGGGTCTCCGAAAGATATAGACTTGGCATGCCGACTAAGGCTCGACTGGAAAGGTGTATACACAGACCGGGCACGACACGGATCAAACTAAAAATCGACCGGGTCTCGGACGAAGTGTGTCACGGACAAGTGCATGGTTGACACGAGGCTCCAAGGGATGTTTGGGTAGTCCCGTGCTCGCGCCGAGAGGCATAATAAGGCCAAACGGGCTGCTACTGGGATTTTCCCGTGTTAAGGACGTAGTGTGCAGTGTAAGGCCAAGTGCGCGTAGTGTGCGGCAGTCTATCTTCTTTTCTGAGTAAAATAGAAATTTTCACATATGTCTTAAAGAGTATGATGCATGCAAAAAATTTTGAAAATGAGTTTTTTTTATTTTTTTGTTTTTGAAATTTTTTTTTTGAAAGCAAATGAACACTTAAGCACATAAGCACAAAAATTCAAACAGTTAAAGAAACGAGTCCGACAGTCAAGATATCTATTCTTCCGGGACGGTCAAAACAACACGAAATGTGCAAAACCAACATACACACAGTACAAATGGTTTCAAATGCCGGGACGGAAGCTTGACCTACAAAAGCTTTTCTTATCTTCTTTTTATTTGAATTTTTTTTTTTTTAAAAAAGATAAAGCTTACTCTCTATCCCCAGCGGAGTCACCACTGTGATGTACCCGATTTTCAATTTTGAAAAATCAAATGGAGTCGCCACGCCGTTTTTATATTTTAAGGGCCAAAACTTTGAAAAATGCCCAAAATTGAGATATTTTGAGTTCGGAGGTCACGTTACATTCCGGGAAGAACGTTAGGGTTCACCCGGAATGCCTCGTAAAACGAGTCTTCCTAATTTAAAATCATTTGTATGTGTGTGTGTGTGTGTTTCTTTGGTTAAAATAAATGCAAACTGAGAAAATTAAAAATTGAGAACTCTTTGTAAGACATTAAACAAGTCCCATGATTTTTGGTATGATTTTAGGGTTGAGTTTTGGTACTCAAAGACTCCTTGAAGTTTGAAGACCAAATCTGCCAGAATGAAGAAGGCAGTGTACGTCCGATTTTGAAATGGATTTAAGAGCTTGAAAATGTCAGAATCTGGAGAAAGTCAGAGAATTAAAGTTGTTCAAAACACCTGAAATATGGTCACTGTAAATGACTTTTCCAATTGGACTTGATTTGAAGGGCAAAAACCCTCTGGAAATCACAGGTATGTAATCTGGATTTCCAGAGATTGGAAAATTGACCTTTAGAAAATAAATTGAACGAGGGACTTGTACTTGGAGGAAAAATAAAGTAAAAATATTTTTGGAATCCTCTGGATGTTGGATATAAAAAGTGTTTTATAATTATCTCCAAATTCCAAGTTTCTGTAGGTCCAAAAATTAGACAATGGACAGAGGTCTTAGAGAAATGCTACTGGACAGCAACATTCTCAAGAAGGAAAATGTGATTTTTGGGGGATTTGCATCTATGTTCACCCCATTTTCATCCCTAGACTTGATTCCACTACTTTGTGTCAAGTGGTTATCATATCAAGTCATCCTTGGGGGATTTATGGGGTTTAAAACATGTCCTTTGCAAATGGGAAGGGGGATTTTGTAAAGATGAAATTAAAGAGAAAAATTAACTAGAAATTTAAAGTGTGGGCCATTTGAGATGGTCATTCATGGAGATGAACTCCAAAATGACCATATTAGGTCAAAACTTAAGTTAAACTAGACATAAAGTAAATTAAGGTAAGAAAAACAAGATTAACTAGACAAGTAAAGTAAAGATGTAAATTAAACAAGATGAACAAGAAATTAAAAGAGAGTTTTAGGGTTTAAAGAAGGAGGGTTTACCAATGATGGTTTAACCCTATCTTCTTGTGTTTGTGTTTGTGTTTGAATGGATTCAAGGCTTAAGAGTGTTTAGTGTTTGTTAATAGAGTTGGTCAAAGAGAAAACAAGTAGATAACACTTAAGTCCTCTATGTTTTCTCTCTAATCCTCCTCTTTAGTGTTGATTTAAGCTTGAGCTTATGTGTTTAAGAGATGTTTTGAGGGTGTTTGGTGAGTGAGATTTGGGAAAATGATTAAGAGAAAAAGGTGGCAATTAAGAAATTCCCATTTGTGAATGTGTGTCCAAATTCTAATTTTTTTTTTGTTTTTTTAGATTGGATTCACGCGAGTTTGAAAACATCCGGTTTAATTTGAAAAACGGAGTCGCCACGCCATTTTGATTTCCTCAAAACTTTGAAAAAAAGGTTTTTTTTTTAGGGTTCGGAGGTTAAGTTACCCCTTGGGAAGAACGGATCGTCGTTCACCCAAGGTGCCTTGCCGTAGCAAGTCTCCCTAGATTCCATTTTTTCGAGTTTGCTTGTGTGCTTTCTTGTGTGCATGTGTTGAAAAGAGGGGGGGGGGCAATGTCCTAAGTTGTCTTCCGGACGTACAAACCATTTAGTTGGTTGTCGCTCGGGATTCCTTGGATTTTTATGTGTTCGGGACTTTGATCCCGTCCTCATCTTGGACTTGTGATCATCGCTATTTGACCATGGATCTTGCGTGATCGAGAGAAGGACTCTCTTTTATAGTCCAAAATGGGGTTCTTTAGAAAAGGAGTGTCCTTAGCCCATCAATCCTACGCCTTGAGACAATTGAGCTTATATTGGAGCTATCATGCTCGTCTCAAGCGATAATCGGAGATATAGGTTCAAGGTTTATCCCTTTCTAAAGAGATTGTGACACCTTTAATGGAAGAAACGATGTAAAGATAGGATCTTTACACCGGTCCGTTCCGAAGGTTGCATCAAGTACCAATTGGGGATTAGGGAAATGCATGTTAAAAATGACATTTTTAGTGAAAAGATGACATTTTTTGGTGCAAAGGATGCTTTTGATTGCAAATGATGCTTTTTGATGTAAAGAAAGGATTTTTATGCAAAGGATACATTTTTTTTTTATAGGAAAATAGCATTTTTAGGCAAAGGATGCATCTTTGATGCAAATAAATGATCTTTAATGCAAAGGATGCATTTTTATGTGTGAAAATGAGTTTTAGGGTGCAAAGGATGCAATTTGAATATAAAGATTATATTTTTATATGCAAAGGATGCATAAAGATATCATTTTTATGTAAAAAAGGGACTTTTAGGTGCAAAGGATGCACCTTTAACGCAAAGATTACATTTTTATGGGCAAAGGATGCTTATTTCATGCAAAGGATGCAAAGGGAAAAGGGGGTATGATTTATATGCATAAAGATATGATCTTTAACAACAAATACCAAGTCCCAAGCAAGATAATAGCAATATATGAATGCAAGGAGCAATTATATCGCATAGAACAAGTATAATGCATGGTAAGGGGGTGAGAGGTTACCAATGGTGGTGACCTCTTCTTCTTTGGATCTTGCCTAGCGGAAGGACCAACATGGAAGGCTTCAAGGAGGAGGGAGGTGGCTCTTGGCACTCTTCAACTTCCTAGATTTCCGCAGCAGTGCTTGAATAGAGTTTTTTGGTGCTGAATGTGGTATATTGTTGTTGTCAAAATGGGAAGAGGAGGGCTCTATTTATAGGCAGTCTGGATAAGGCTAATGAAGCCGTGCGGCCAGGAGTTCCCTCCTAATGCAGCCGTGCGGCATTATCCTGTATGACTCAGCATGTTTCTAGAATCATGCAAGGTGGCACTTCTAGAAGGATACCAAATACAAGGAAAACGTGCTCTTTTATTTTAAAGCAGTCCCTTCATCCCTCGGAAGGTTTGGAACAGTTCCGGAATTGCTCCCGGACTTTAGGAAAAGTCCGGGGAATTGCCGGAAAATTTAACCGGAAGGCATGAGCCAGATTTGGGTACTTACAGAAGCCCTCGGCAACGTCATTTGCAGGGCGAGTGGGGTTGTCGATAGAAAAGGATCCGATCTGGCGAATGCCGAGACGGATTGGGTGACCAAGGTGGTCGAGTGGCTGAACCTTTGGAAGGCTACCTACGTATCCCAAGTGGGAATCAAGCCAGGCCGTAGTTCAGAACAAGATCCGCAGGGGAATGGTGAAGAGAAAACTGGTCTCTTGCTGGGAAAATAGAAGAGAAAGTGACCTAGGAGGTCAGGCGATTGATCCTACTGGGGATATGCTAGAAGTGACCGATGTGGTCGGATATCTGGACCTCTATGAGGGGCTACTTCACCACTGAGGAGTGATGAATGACAAAGGGGTGACCAATGTGGTCTGATGGCTGGACCTTTATGAAAGGCTGCCTCACCACTGAGGAGCGATGATGGAATAGGGTGACCACTGCGGTCGGATGGCTGGACCTTTTATGAAAGGCTACCTACGTATCCCGGAGGAATCAAGCCTTGATCGTAGTTCAAGCATCACTAGATAGTTAGGAACGATGTCTAGGATCCTTGAGGTTTTGACAATTAATGGAGGTTGTCACCTGAGGTGACTAAAGCTTACGTCACTATCGAGGAGATAGAGGTAGCTGAAGTTTGGAAAACTTGAGCGTACTTCTCAATCTGTGATAGAGGTAGCTAAAGTTTGGAGAACTTGAGCGTACTTCTCAATCTGTGATAGAGGTAGCTAAAGTTTGAAGAACTTGAGCGTACTTCTCAATCTGTGATTGAGGTAGCTAAAGTTTGGAGAACTTGATCGTACTTCTCAATCTGTGATAGAGGTAGCTAAAGTTTGAAGAACTTGAGCGTACTTCTCAATCTGTGATAGAGGTAGCTAAGATTTGAAGAACTTGAGCGTACTTCTCAATCTGTGATAGAGGTAGCTAAAGTTTGGAGTTCTTGAGCGTACTTCTCTATTCGTGATAGAGGTAGCTAAAGTTTGGAGTTCTGACAATTCGGAGGTTGTCACCTAGCGTCATTCCGTTATAACGGAAGTAACGGAGGCGACTGGGGAGGAAAGTCTATTTGCTTAGGAGATAACGGATATCTTTTGGAAAATGGCGTTATCCTAGTTAAAGGAAAACAGGAATTATATGCCCAAGTGGAAAGTCCAGGGGCAAAACTGTAATTTCTGCTCAGGGCAAAAGAAGCCGCCCGGCATGAGACGGGGGCAAAAGAGGCCGCACGGCCAGAAGTCTGATTTTTCCAGATTATTTAAAATCAGATTTGAACGGGCATTGGGCATTGTTGCCGCCCATCTGTTGCCGAGGAAGAGAGAGAAGAGGGAGAGAATTTCTTCAAAAAATCCTTCAATCCCTTGCTTCTACTGATTGAAATGGACCCAGAGGGGAATCCTATGCTAAGGCAAGCAAGGAGGAACATCTCCGAGGCCGCTCGAAGGAGGAGGAAAGAGCTCGTTCGCACGGAGAGAAAGTATGACTTCCTTACGCCTCCATCGGAGCTCTATCCGGGCAGGAGGGAGCACAAATCGACGAATCCTCAATCGGTTGGGGTAAGCATTCTTAATTTGCTCAATTCCGTCGATTTTTATTGAATTTTGATTGATTCTAGGGCTTGACTCGAGTTTTAGGAATTTCTCAAATTTTCCTAGGATTTTTGATGATGATTTTGGAATATTAGTGATTAACCTATGAGGCTGAGAAGATGAACGAACATGCATGTGCAATTTTCTTAAGAAATAATGACCCATTTTTTGAAAATAGAGTAAAAATAATTGCCTAAAATGTGACGAAGTCCTTGCATGTGCTAGAACTAGGTCAATTTTTGATCATGGACGCTAAAATGGGATTTTGGATGATGAAAAGGATTCATGTATGCCATTTTTTGAGAAAAAATTAATGCTTATGTGCAAATAATTTTGAAAATTGAGATTTTGTGCTTAGGAGAGCAATGTGCTTGACACGATGCGTTTCAAGTGATGAAAGACACGTTTTTCTACGCATAGGTGTTGTGGGTATTTTTCAACACGGTGACATCCTCAGTTGATCCTGCATATCAAGATGTCATTACTCTGTAAGTATTGTTTTAATATTTACTTATTCAATATTTCCTAATATTCTTATTCTTATTTTTCAGCAATTAAGAGAGGAATGCGGGATATTCTCCAGCACGTTCAACAGACCTTCAACAGCTAGGGCGACTTAGTCTCACGGAGGTTGAAAGGATAAGCCAAAATCCCGAGATTGTAGGAACCGTATTAACTGCTTCATATTTACTTGTATTTAAGGGGAAATGGAGACGGGACATACACTAATGCTCACACGCACATACTCTACACACAAGCTCTTGTAATCCTCTCCATTATCTTCCAAAGTTGTATTCGTGATCATTATAGTGAAACTTTTATGGTTGGAGACCTAACTCCCGGGGTTTTTTCCAAAGAGGTTGTCACCTCTAAGGTTTTCCTCGTTAACAAATCGTGGTGTCATTATCTCTTTTTCGTGCTTTTGTTCCATATAGTCGAATTCCACAGTCCCCTCCTTATTGTCCAATCCACACACTAATCAAAGTTAAGATTCTACTCTATTGTTTTTTCTACCAAAACAATTTGGCGCCCACAGAGGGGCCTCGTGGTTTATCGATTATTTGGATCATTTCCTAAGCAAATTCATTATGTCTGCACCCCCCAATGTGTCCGCCGCCGGCAAGAGTCCCGCCGTTGTTCCCACATCAGGAGGAAGAACCAGCTTGTTACCACCACCTCCTCGGGCCAGGACCTCACCCGGCTCAACTTACGAAGACTCCACAAAAGGGAACAACCTCTTCCAATGTAGATGCCTTGACATTCGGAGTATCCTTACCGGAGTTGATTCAAAGGTTGGACCAGCAAGACAGCAATTCTAAGGTGCTGACCAATTCCATGATTAAGATGCAGAAAGATCAACAGCTCATCGCGTCTCGGCTTGACAACATATCACCACTGCGTGCAAGGGTTCTCAACTTTGACAACAATGGAGGATCTACATTTCAGAATGAATTCATCCCAATGGGCAGTCCTCCTCAAACTCATCCGCTGACATCCTTAATGATGTCGACATCCTTGCCGGGATACCCCATTGACGCCATCTTCCGCGGGATTCACCCCGTTCATCCCATTCACGACAACACTTCCACAATTTTACGACTACTACGGACAACTCTGGTTTGCTAAATAATCTTTTTAATAATAATAATAATTTCAATCGTATTCCTATGGGCCGACCCTTTGCAGGAAACCCACTAGCCAAACAGATGCAGGATCTCAGAGAGCTGATAATGAACGTGCCAGGCGTAACTCCCCCAATTCAACCGGTGACGCAGAACTGTTACAATCAATCCCGGTTTGTCCCAGCAATTGCAAATGTCGACATCCCGAAGCGTTTCAATGTACCATCTATGAAGTTGTACGACGGCACCACGGACCCAGAGGAGCATGTTGCACACTATCAAGAAAAGATGGACATAATCCATATTCCGCTTCAATTCAGGGAAGCTTGCTTATGCAGGGGATTTGGATCCACCTTGTCTGGACCAGCTCTCAAATGGCTGATTAGGCAACCCCTAGGTTCAATTGGTTCATACGCCCAGCTCATCAACATGTTCTATAACCAATTCTCATGCAGTCGACAATTTGAAAGATTGACAAGTGATCTCTACAATGTGACCCAGCAACCTAATGAAACCCTAAAGGATTATGTCCACCGGTTCAATAAGGAAGTGCTAGAAATTTCCAATCTTGACATGTCGACTCCACAGAAGCATTCAAAATGGGGTTGAAGAAAGATTCACAATACTATCAGGATTTGGTGATGACTCCTTGTAAGCGGTTGGAAGAAGTCAGGAGCAGGGCATTGAGATTCATAAGACTGGAGGAAGATGAGCTGCGAAGATCGAAGTCATCGTCCAAGATGTCGACATATGACCATCCCGACAGAAAGACTGAATCGTCCCATCGCAGGAACAACCGTTCCAATCCTTATCCGAGAATTGACACTAGCAAAATTAATTCAATAGACGGTGAGGATGAAGATAATGATAATGTGCCTAACATTTCTGATTATTGTTTTTTACGTTGACATTTCGGGTGTACTCTGTGCGATAGGCAACCTGGGGGACAAAGCCAGATGGCCAAAGAAAACGGACAAAGCCACAGGGTGGCGTGACAAATCAAAATGGTGCGCTTACCATGAAGACTTTGGACACGTTACTGAAGATTGCATCGCGCTAAGAAAGGAGATCAGTTACTTGCTCTCGAAAGGACATCTTAAGGAGCTGTTGGGGTCCAGAAAGAAGAAGGCTGAAAATGCAGAAGCTCCTCATGAAGCTGAAAGACCAGTTTCTCCCCCAGCATCAACAAAGGTGATCAACTTCATCAGTGGAGGCTCAGAAATATGTGGAACATCCTATTCTGCCGCAAAACGACATGCTAAGGAGTCAAAAGAGGAAAAGCCAGAAAGACAGCCCAGTATGTCGACACCCTGCCAGGATCCAATCACCTTTGATGAAAGCGATCGAGAGAACCTGCTAGAACCCCATCACGACGGTCTAGTTATTTCCTTGCAGATCGCCAACTGTACAATACGGCGTATCCTGGTTATGGGGGCAGCTCTGTCAATCTTATTATGTTGGGTACCCTTAAGGAAATGAACATCCCAGAATCGGAGATCGTTAAGAAGTCTTCAGTGCTGGTAGGCTTCAGTGGTGAAGTCAAAGAAACGGTGGGGGAGATAAAACTTCCAATATACTCAAAGGGCCTCAACACCATGGAACGGTTCTGCGTAATTGATTGCGCAACATCTTACAATGTCATTCTTGGAAGACCGTGGATTCATGGAATGAAGGCCGTACCCTCCACTTACCATCAGTGTGTGAAGTTCCCAACACCTTGGGGTGTCGCTAAGATTTACAGTGATCAACAGGTAGCCAAGGAATGTTATAAAACTTCAATGAAGGCGTCGACATCTCCAAAACAAGCATAGCAATTACCGAGGAAAGTACGTGAAGTCCTGGAAGCTAGGGAGGATGATGTGAAAGAAGTATTGCTAGACCCTTCCAACCCGGACATCAAAGTACTTATTGGCACTGACATCCCATCAGATATAGAAGAGAAGCTTGTGGACCTATTAAGAATAAGAATAAAGAGTTTCGCTTGGAAGCATGATGACATGACAGGCATCAGCAAAGTTGTCATCACTCACAAACTTAACGTAGATCCTAGCTTTAAACCAGTGCACCAGAAACGTAGGAAGTTTGCAGAAACCAGAAATCAGATCATCAAGGAAGAGGTAGAGCGCTTACTCAAAGCCAACATGATACGGGAGGTCGATTATCCAAGATGGTTAGCAAACGTGGTTGTGGTAGAAAAGAGAAACGGGAAATGGCGAGTTTGTGTCGACTTTACCGATTTGAATAAAGCCTGCCCAAAAGATCCTTTCCCTTTGCCGCACATAGATTCGTTAGTTGATGCAACCTCCGGACATGAACTCCTCACATTCATGGACGCATCCTCAGGATTTCAACAAATTCAGATGGAACCATCTGACCAAGAGGACACCGCCTTCATAACACCCACAGGTATTTATTGTTATATTGCCATGCCTTTTGGACTAAAAAATGCAGGTGCAACGTATCAAAGGCTCGTCAACAAGATGTTTAAAGATCAGATTGGGGACACAATGGAGGTATACATCGACGACATGGTGGTAAAGTCCAAGAAAGTCGAAGACCACATAAGCAACCTCTCTCAAGCCTTTGACATCTTGGACTGTTTCAATATGAAACTAAATCCAGCTAAATGCAACTTTGGAATGAAGGCCGGGAAGTTCTTGGGTTACATGGTTACTAAAAGAGGCATTAAAGATGCCCCAGAACAGATACGTGCTATTATCAACCTGTCATCACCTCAATCTGTCAAGGACGTCCAAAGGTTGACGGGAAAGATTGCTGCACTTACCAGATTCATTTCAAAATCCTCAGATCGATGCAAACCTTTCTACGACATCTTGAGGAAAAACAATAAGTTCCAATGGGAGGATCAACATGAAGAAGCCTTTCAGGAGCTTAAAACTTACCTGTCAACACCTCCATTATTGGCCAAACCTCAAGAGGATGAACATCTTTACATCTACCTGGCAGTATCCGAAGGTGCCGTAAGTGCGATCTTGGTGACGAACGAGATGGTAATCAGCAACCCATCTACTATATAAGTAAGACACTCCTAGATGCAGAGACCAGGTATTCTCATTTACAAAAATTAATTCTAGCTTTGATAACTGCTTCTATTAAATTAAGGCACTATTTTGAAACACATACTATAATTGTACGCACTAATTATCCTATTAAGAATGTTATGAGAAAACCAGAGATGTCAGGTCGAATGGCGAAATGGTCTGTACAATTAAGCACATACGACATCAAGTACGAGCCCAGAACTGCAATAAAATCCCAAGCCCTAGCTGATTTTGTGGCTGATTTCAGTCCAACCCTGTAACAAGAGGTGGAATTGGAAGTACAGAAACTTCAAGATGATGACATCCTAAAAATTTGGACTCTCTATACAGACGCTGCTTCCAACATGAGAGGTACAGGTCTTGAAGTTGTACTAAAATCACCACAAGGGGACATAATACCACAATCTATCAGTTGCAGTTTCAAGGCTACCAACAATGAAGCAGAGTATGAGGCACTAATTGCAGGTTTAACTGCAGCCCAGGACTTAGATGTCAAGCATATCCGGGTGTTCATGGATTCCTTGCTAATTGTTAACCACTACAACGGGTCCTACGTAGCAAAAAATGCTAAGATGACGACATATTTGGAAATCGTAAAAATTCTTTCGGCCAAATTCAAATCATTTTCCTTGGAACAAATCCCACGAGAAGAAAATTCTCAAGCAGATGCTCTGGCAAACTTGGGTTCAGCCTTCAAAAGCATTTCACAAACCAGTATCCCAATTGTGCATGTTGACATCCCAGCAATTGATCATCTTGAGATGTTCGCTCTAGATGTCGACATACCTTCCTCTCCATCAGCAATTTCTTGGACAGCTCCTATTATCAAGTATCTCTTAGATGATACGATCCCAACTGAGGAGAAAAATGCTAGAGCATTCAGGGTAAGAGTTTCTAAATATTTACTTATCGATAACCTCTTGTTTAGAAAATCTGCTGAGTCACTACTTAAGATGTCTAGAAGCGAGATAGAGCCCATCAGTTCTCAAGGAGCTGCACGAAGGAGATTGTGGAAATCATACCGGAGGCAGAAGTCTACATACTAAGGCTCTTAGAATGGGCTATTTCTGGCCCACAATGAGAAAAGACGTCGTTGACTACGCAAAGAAATGTGATTCCTGTCAACGACATGGGGACATCCTGCACCAGCCAGCTGAACTGCTACATCCTATCCTGTCGCCATGGCCTTTTATGGTTTGGGGAATGGACATAGTAGGAAAATTGCCCAGGGCACCAGGTGGAAGAGTATTTCTATTGGCTATGACAGACTACTTTTCTAAATGGGTAGAAGCTGAGGCATACGTGCAAGTCCGTGACAAAGAAGTTATATCTTTTATCAAAAGAAACATATTCAGCCGATTTGGAATACCATCAGAGATAATTTGTGACAACGGCTCTCAATTCATTAGCAAGAGAACCCAAGATTTCTTGATATCTTGGGGTGTCAAGATGGTGACATCTTCGCCTGTTCACCCTCAAGCCAATGGACAGGCAGAGTCTAGCAACAAAATAATCATAAGCAACTTAAAAAAGAGACTGAACCAGAAGAAAGGACGATGGGCAGAAGAGTTACCAATGGTTCTATGGGCTGACAGGACGACATCTAAGAATGCTACTGGTCAAACCCCCTATTCACTTGTATTTGGAACCGAATCAGTTATTCCAGCAGAAGTCCTTGTACCTACGGCAAGATACAGTTTGTTGACATCTGAACATAATAAAGACATCTTGGTACATGACCTAGATACCGTGGACGAACTGAGGGACATGGCCAAAGTTCGCATGGCAGCATATCAACAAAGGGTAGCCAGATCCTACAACAAAAACGTAAGGATTAGAAGGTTTCAAGTAGGAGACTTAGTCCTACGAAAGGCATTCCAAAATACCAAGGAGCCCAATGCAGGCAAGCTCGCCCCAAAATGGGAAGGACCCTACCTAATAGATGCACAAGCCGGGAAAGGAGCATATCGCCTGGCAACCTAGGATGACCAAATGATACCGCGAAGTTGGAACGCCATTCATCTTAAAAGGTATTACGTTTAAACAAAATTCCCCATGAACTCATCTTTCCAGGTATGGATCGTCTTTTAATTCGTTGCAACCTTTCTTTTTCCTATGCACCTTTTTAATTCTTTACAAATTAAGATGTCACTAACGTACTTTGTGGAGAGACGTCAACCTTAGTTGGCGTCCGTTTTAACATGTTTCTGTCTTATGAGGTATTGACATATTTACATGGGGACATGTCGAATGCGCGCAAAGAACAACGTTTTCTCCTCCGTTAGAGACTGGCCATCTCTTCTCAAGTAAAGGTACACAATCCCTTCTAAGGTTTAAAGAGTTAATTACCTCTTTCTTAAGATGTTAGGTTACCACACCTTCGCCTGGAGCGCAAGTTATCTCTCTAATTGAGGTGTGGGGTGGGCCTATATGGGTAAACTCATATAGCTTACCCATTCTCACTCAGTTGGATGATTGATCTTATGTATTATTCTTATGGTTATGACATATACGTGTCATCTGAAGTATCTACGGTTTATGGCATATACGTGTCATCTTAAGTACCTACCGTTTTGGCATACTATCATGTCACCTTATGAGCATAACAAAGAATCATCCAAAGAAAAATCTAATCCAAAAAGAAACAAGCCTTGACATGCTTGAAAACTACTAAACGTTAACCAGATTAAAGTAACCATAAAATATCCAAGCTACCAACAATAAAAGTGCAAAAGTGTTGGACCAACCCAACACGTAAAAAAGATTGTCTTTGGTCCTTATGGACCCATTACATAACCAAACGAAAATAAAAATTGTTTTAAGGGATTCCACCCCAGTAACATCATCAAAAGACCAAGAGCAAAGTTCTTTTACCTTCTTTTTTAGGTGGCTTCTGCCGCAGGTGTTGCATTTGGGTTCACTTCTCCAACTACGGGTGTATCCTTAACGATCGCTTCATACGGACTTGACGACACCTCGCCTTCATCCGTCACCTCACCTGTCAACTTAAACAAATAGGCACATTCCCTATTGATATCCCAAGTATCAGTCTTCCCTTCCTGATACTCCTTCATCATTTTTACCTTGCATTGAGAGACAGTTTTTGCCGCAGCCAGTTTGCAGGAATTCTTCACGTCTGCTATCTCTTTGTTATGATCATCCTCACTTTTCGCTAAGCTATTCAGTAAATCCTTTACCGTTTGCTCTTGCTCTGCCAGCAACTTAGCTTGTTGCTCTAAGGTTTTCTCGTGCTCTTTTATCTTATTCTCCAACATTGTTTTCTCTTTCTTGACCAAAGCAATATCCGCCTTGGATTTCTTCTTCAATATCTCCGTTTCCTTTACCAGACCTTCCAAAAGTCCTACTGCCTGTAAAATAATGCACTCGATATCAAAAGGTCTTATAAAACTTTGGAAACAGTACAAACCCATTTAATATTATCTTACCCCAGTTGTGAAACTCGTACATTTCTTTTTAAAATCTCCTACGGACATTTCTTCAAAAGTATCTTCAACTTCAACCACCTCCTCTTGAATCGCTTTTCTCTTCCTTACCCTAGAGCCAATACCTATGCTCTCATCCGGCACAGGAATCTTCTTAGGGGCAGGTGGAGGTTTCATTTCAATCTTAACAACAGGCTCAGTGAACATAGCCTCAATATCATCAAGGTCAAAGTCAGATCCTGAAACTACCGGTTTGGAGACTGCATGGACATATAGATATTGTCAACAAAGAATAACGCATCAAATTGATAACAATTAGCAAAGGTAAAGAGACACTATGCTTACCGGTGGACATAATTGCAGAAGTAGAGGCCTTTAGGTCTTCCGGGATAGTCGAAGATGCTTCCAACTAACCCTTAGGAGATCTCTTATCTGGAGGGAGCCCGAAAAATTCTTCAATCTTGGTTAGAGTGTCTTCAGCAGGTGGAAGCAATTCTCCCCAATCGATATCTGCATAAAAGCAAGAACAATTACAATTCAGTTTGTCTCAAGAACAGGAAGTCACAAAAGTAAGAATTTAAGTACCTCCCTTGTTCCATTGGCTCGATATCTCATCCTTTTCTCCAATAGACGTCCTATCAACAAAGAAAAATCTATTCTTCCATCCCCTATCATTGGAAGATGTGGTGCTCATCAAGGAACTTCTACCTGACCTCTTTTTAAAAAGGTATCTTTTGGAACCAAAGGGTTGAAGGTCGTACGAATATGCGATTTCATGGAGCCCTAGGTTTAGTCCATTTTCTTGACAAAAGCAAAAACTCGCCAAGCCATCGGCATCAGTTGAGCATAAGCGAGTTGGGTTTTTTGGAAGAACTCAGAAACCAACAAAGGAAAAGGGTAGCTGAACCCTAGAAGAAAAGGATACTCAAAGAAACAGATCCATTTGCGGGAAACATAATCAGACCTAAGCTTCACGGAAAAAGGATGAAAAATTGTACCATTTGGGAAGTAGCATTGTTGTTTCATGGACTCTATTTGGGAATCACTAAATAAGCAAGTCTCTTCGTCTGGTTTTGCAAGAAGGTTTTCGCAAACGAAGTCATCGAGACTAATTTCTTTGGGGCCTTGTGGGGTTGGGACACTCTTGGTTTTGGTCGAGGACCACCTGGTCCTACCCATGGTTGACAGAGCAAAAGGAGAAAAATAAGCAAAGGAAGAAGGTGAGAAACGGAGAAGTTTTACCTTGAAGATGAACTGCGCCGTAGGCCAATGGAGGTGAAAAAGAAGATTTGAGAAGTCTAAATGATCTTACCAAGCGGTTATTAAAAAGAAAAAGGATTCTTTTTCAAAAAAGTTACTTTCCAGACCCTTCTCCCCAACCGTCCATTTGACGCCACGTATTCCTAAAAACATCCCATCAGGCAGAGCGTGCAGTTGAACAATTAATTCGAAAGAAAAACATTTTGCCTCTTCAGTTGCCAGCATAGTCAAATGTTTTTGGGGACAAATTGTTGTGGGTATTTTTCAACATGGTGACATCTTCAGTTGATCCTGCATATCAAGATGTCATTACTCTGTAAGTATTGTTTTAATATTTACTTATTCAATATTTCCTAATATTCTTATTCTTATTTTTCAGTAATTAAGAGAGGAATGCGGGATATTCTCCAGCACGTTCAACAGACCTTCAACAGCTAGGGCGACTTAGTCTCACGGAGGTTGAAAGGATAAGCCAAAATCCCGAGATTGTAGGAACCGTATTAACTGCTTCATATTTACTTGTAATCCTTTCCATTATCTTCCAAAGTTGTATTCGTGATCATTATAGTGAAACTTTTAAGGTTGGAGACCTAACTCCCGGGGTTTTTTCCAAAGAGGTTGTCACCTCTAAGGTTTTCCTCGTTAACAAATCGTGGTGTCATTATCTCTTTTTCGTGCTTTTGTTCCATATAGTCGAATTCCACAGTCCCCTCCTTATTGTCCAATCCACACACTAATCAAAGTTAAGATTCTACTCTATTGTTTTTTCTACCAAAACAATAGGATGCTAGAAATCCTTTATGAATGCTTTTCTTTTGAAAATATGTGCACTTTTGAATATATGCATGCTTTTGAAATGAGGTGAAGGACTGACACATTTCTTTTGTTGTGCTTGTCTACAGGAGAACAAGTCTAGGGGGCCTTCCGAGATTGCAGTGAGGCTATGGCAGAGGATGCCCGATTTTGAGAAGGATGGGGTGAACCCCAAGCAGCTAGTGAGGGCTACCGGCCTGGATTTATTTATTGAGGCTATCGACAGAGGTATTCACATTACCTCGAAGAGCAAGGGCTTGATCCAGGCCCTCTCGGAGTTCTGGTGGGACACCACCCACAGCTTTCACCTTAGCTGGGGGGAGCTGACAGTGACGCCTGCAGATTTCACTGCTATCACTGGCTTACAGTTCACCGGGAGGCCTGTAACCTGGAGGAACCATATCACAGCGGAGGAGTTTAGAGCTTTGGTTGGGTTTGAGCTTATTCCTAAGGGGCTCGGGATGGAGACTAGGAATGTGGAGGTGGCAGTCCAGAACTGCATGCAGGGATTTGCTGCTAATGAGGTGACTGCCCACCAGCTTGCGAGGGCTTTTGTGTGGTTGATGCTGTCAGTCACCATTTTTGCCAATTCTGGGACGCTGGCTATGACTTGCCTTCTTGACTCCTTGGAGGATGTAGATGGGATTGGGACGGTCTCTTGGGGCGAGGCCGGATTGGCGGAGCTTTACTTCTCCCTGGACATGTACAGCCGGAATAAGGCTGCTTCGATGGATTGCTTCTCCTTTGCTCTTGAGGTATTCTCACCTTCTTTCCTTTCTATTTTCTTTTCTATCTTTGAGACTTTTATGAGAGGAAATGACCCCTTTTGATGTTTTGAACGTGCAGGTCTGGTTTTGCGAGGTGATCGGGTTCTTTCCCTGGAACCAATAGAGCGATGCTACCATCTTTCTCGCTATGATCCGCTGGAGGGGAGATGCGAGAGACAAGTTCACCGGGAAGACCCGGATCACCTTTGATTACAAGATGGTTAGGCCAGTCATCAACAGGGATGGGCACGACGGAGTGGATTTCTACCCTTGGGGGAGGTATCCAGAGATTTTGCTAGGAGAGGCTGTGGAGGTGACGAGACAGAGACGGTGGTTGACCGGGCTGACATGTGATGTCATCTATCTGGGGGACCGTTTCTCTAGGCAGTATGGCCATATCCCTCCATTGGATGCCATTACCCCTCATGATCCTCCAGCACGGATGCTGCAGCCCAGGGATTGACCGACGGATGAGATAGCAAGATATCAGGCAGGTGTAGCAGCTGAGGAGTACTTTGACATGGCTACCCCTTATGCTATCTTTGTGGAGCAGCGACTGAGGACGCCACAAAAGTTAGTGAAGCTGGCTGTCACTCAGGGGTATGGGGAGGCTGAGCCTACTGACCCACCGATGCCTCCTGCTCATCTCTCTTATGTAGCCAATGGAGTATCGAGGAGGTTCAGGATACCTGTCCTCGACACTAGGGAGCCCCAGTATACTCTGCCTCCGAACATCACTGTAAGTACACTTTAGGGTCTTTTCCCTTTTTTAGACATCTTTGCTTTTTTGCAATTTCAAGATTTTTCTCAGATTTTCTTCTCTTTTTTCTCAGGTTCCAGCTCGCACTTACGATGGCTTGGTCAGGCAGAATAGGGGCTGGAAAGATGTATGCCGGTCCCTTTTGAAGAAGCTGGCTTGCGCTTCAAAGGCTGCAGCAATTAACGTAGGAGCCTCGCGCCCAAAGGAGGCATGCAGGGGGCACGGCATCCACCTCATCGTCTTTAGAGTACTCCTCTAGCGCCATGCCTCGGGGACGGAGGCCCAATGCCGGCATCCTGGAGCATCTGGCTGAATATGAACATGTGAATGTTCATCTTTCTGACGTGAGTGACAGTGAGGACTTGATGAGAGAGGAGAGCTTTTATGAGCTGAGTAGTGATGAGGAGGAATCGGAGGCCTAGGAGGTCTCTAGAATCGATTTAGGAGGAAAAACAAACAATGAACAGTTTTATGCACATTTTGTTTATTTTTTGCTTTATTTGGGCGCCGATGGGGCGAAAACAATGTATTAATGTTTTATTTGCTTTTTAAATTTATGCTTTATGAATTTACATATTACTTGGGCCTTGGGGATGCTTTTTTGCTTGAAATTGAGGCTGAAACTGGGCCAAAATGATTTATGATTGTATATAACTGCTTGGATGGTCTTTGGACATGTTTTGGGACAGGTTTCATTGAGAAAGTGGGGTGAGAACTCCTCTTGGGCAGCAACTTTGGTTGCTGTAGATTGTTTTCCACATCAGGTAAATGAAGCCGTGCGGTCTGGTCCTGGGAGCAAAAGAGGCCGTGCGGCTCACAGTTCTGTCTGGACTGGTCTTTTTCAAAATAAAATCAAGGCTTGGCCATTTCATTTCATTTTCACTCTAGACTTGTCCCAACTGTTCCCAGAGCACATATTTGGCCTAAAGACGTCAACTTTAATCATCTTGCAATGGAGAAGCCCGTTAGATTGCAAAGGGGGAAAAGAGACCGCTTTCTGTCCGATCTTCAATCTTGGGTGAGATATAACTTTCAATCTCACAAGGGGCTGTTTGATTCTTCTTTCAAGATCAAATCTTTATGGCATTTGAGGGATCTCCCGCCCGATTGGGACCTTTTGAGAGCAGCAGCAAGGTTTTGGGACGTCCGGAGACACGTTTACTGCTTTTCTTACAATGAGATTGTCCCAACCTATGAAGACTTCCGAGCCTTGATTGGGGGTCCAGAAATTGAGGCTATATCGATTCCTCTGATCGAAGACGTGCCGGTGGCGGCAAAGCTTGCATCTTTTCTGCAGATATCTCTGGGAGAGGCTGAGGGGATGATGATAGCTCCGGATAGGATTGACCTTTCTGATATCCTGGGCAGGTTTGGGTCTCCGGATATGGCTACGACCACGGTGGCTATGGATGCATTTATCCTCTGCATATTCTCGTCCCTATTCACTACTGAGTCCGTGGGAGTCTGTCACGGTTGTCTCTTGGACATGGTTAGGGATTGCAGGGCTGGCAAGGACATTGTCCTGTTGGTTTTGGGTGAGACCCTGCATGGTATCGATAGGATGGCTAGAGGAGACCGTTTCATGAGGTTTGGGAGTCCGGCCATGTTGACTTTATGGCTGCAGGAGAGGCTCGGGGCTTTGCCAGGAGCTTTGCCGACTCAGTGCCCTTGGGTGATTTCCCGGAGGGGTTTACCTCGACAGCAGGACCAGGGTGACTGGGAGCTGATGATGGCTAGGTTATACACTTCGGATATTCGCTGGTGGGTACCTCACTGGAGGTTGCAGACCAGGAGGATATTTCAGGAGTCCTATATAGTGAGGGTTCCAAGGTTCTGCTGGTCATCCTTCTAGACTTGTCCCAACTGTTCCCAGGGTTCCAGTATACTCTGCCTCCGAACAGCACTGTAAGTACACTTTAGGGTCTTTTCCCTTTTTTAGACATCTTTGCTTTTTTGCAATTTCAAGATTTTTCTCAGATTTTCTTCTCTTTTTTCTCAGGTTCCAGCTCGCACTTACGACGGCTTGGTCAGGCAGAATAGGGGCTGGAAAGATGTATGCCGGTCCCTTTTGAAGAAGCTGGCTTGCGCTTCAAAGGCTGCAGCAAACGTGCAGGAGCCTGTGCCCAAAAGGAGGCATGCAGGGGGCACGGCATCCACCTCATCGTCTTTAGAGTACTCCTCTAGCACCATGCCTCGGGGACGGAGGCCCAATGCCGGCATCCTGGAGCATCTGGCTGAATATGAACATGTGAATGTTCATCTTTCTGACGTGAGTGACAGTGAGGACTTGATGAGAGAGGCGAGCTTTTATGAGCTGAGTAGTGATGAGGAGGAATCGGAGGCCTAGGAGGTCTCTAGAATCGATTTAGGAGGAAAAACAAACAATGAACAGTTTTATGCACATTTTGTTTATTTTTTGCTTTATTTGGGCGCCGATGGGGCGAAAACAATGTATTAATGTTTTATTTGCTTTTTAAATTTATGCTTTATGAATTTACATATTACTTGGGCCTTGGGGCTGCTTTTTTGCTTGAAATTGAGGCTGAAACAGGGCCAAAATGATTTATGATTGTATATAACTGCTTGGATGGTCTTTGGACATGTTTTGGGACAGGTTTCATTGAGAAAGTGGGGTGAGAACTCCTCTTGGGCAGCAACTTTGGTTGCTGCAGATTGTTTTCCACATCAGGTAAATGAAGCCGTGCGGTATGGTCCTGGGAGCAAAAGAGGCCGTGCGGCTCACGGTTAATTTTTTCAAAATAAAATCAAGGCTTGGCCATTTCATTTCATTTTCACTCTAGACTTGTCCCAACCGGTTCCCGTGAAAGCACATATTTGGCCTAAAGACGTCAACTTTAATCATCTTGCAATGGAGAAGCCCGTTAGATTGCAAAGGGGGAAAAGAGACCGCTTTCTGTCCGATCTTCAATCTTGGGTGAGATAAAACTTTCAATCTCACAAGGGGCTGTTTGATTCTTTTTTCAAGATCAAATCTTTATGGCATTTGAGGGATCTCCCGCCCGATTGGGACCTTTTGAGAGCAGCAGCAAGGTTTTGGGACGTCCGGAGACACGTTTACTGCTTTTCTTACAATGAGATTGTCCCAACCTATGAAGACTTCCGAGCCTTGATTGGGGGTCCAGAAATTGAGGCTATATCGATTCCTCTGATCGAAGACGTGCCGGTGGCGGCAAAGCTTGCATCTTTTCTGCAGATATCTCTGGGAGAGGCTGAGGGGATGATGATAGCTCCGGATAGGATTGACCTTTCTGATATCCTGGGCAGGTTTGGGTCTCCGGATATGGCTACGACCACGGTGGCTATGGATTCATTTATCCTCTGCATATTCTCATCCCTATTCACTACTGAGTCCGTGGGAGTCTGTCACGGTTGTCTCTTGGACATGGTTAGGGATTGCAGGGCTGGGAAGGACATTTTCCTGTTGGTTTTGGGTGAGACCCTGCATGGTATCGATAGGATGGCTAGAGGAGACCGTTTCATGAGGTTTGGGAGTCCGGCCATGTTGACTTTATGGCTGCAGGAGAGGCTCGGGGCTTTGCCAGGAGCTTTGCCGACTCAGTGCCCTTGGGTGATTTCCCGGAGGGGTTTACCTCGACAGTAGGACCAGGGTGACTGGGAGCTGATGATGGCTAGGTTATACACTTCGGATATTCGCTGGTGGGTACCTCACTGGAGGTTGCAGACCAGGAGGATATTTCAGGAGTCCTATATAGTGAGGGTTCCAGGAGCCGTTGGGTGATTGGGAGGACATCTGTACCATGGAGGTGGTGCCATTAGATATGAGAGATCCAGCCTGCTTCTCATTCTTCTCGAGGGCTTGGACATACACCGTTTTCCCACCCAGGGCTATCCTCAGGAGCAGGAAGAGTACCATCTTGACTACGGTCTACTTGGATTGGTACGAGAGGGAGATGGGAGCGACTCAGGTCATATTGGGAGAGAGGCGTCAGGCTTTATTGGGGGCTGACTGTGACTCGAGTAGGACTCTGAGGGAGACTGAAGCTAAGGCAAGTCACCATAACCAGTCGGGTGACCTTATCAAAGATATGGAGACTCGATATAAGAGGCTTTCTGAAGTCGCTCCCTTGACTGAGGCTCGGAGGGAGGAAGTACGAACTCGTGCCCGTGTTAAGAGGGCACTTATTGACACCGATCTAATGGAGGCTCCAGTGAGGATACCAGAGATCGGGATGAGGGAGACTGACATCTTGGAGAAGAAGAGAAAGAAAATTCGACGGGGTCGAGGTAAAGGGAAGAAGACCAAAGAAGACTCAGTGAATGATGACTGACAGATGTTTTCTTAGGATTCCCTTGTTGCCATTTTGCAAACACAGTAGTTTATTAGGCATTTTATTGTATTTTAGATCTTTGTAGCAGGTTAGCAGAGTCAAGAGTAGATCGTGCTTGAACTCATCAAGAAGTTTTTAACTTGTAATGAACAAGAGATATTATCTTAGAAATTAATCAAGACACAATTTCATGGAAATTTCAGTTGTCTTATTGATTAGGACCCATTTTATGAAAACTTGAATGCCCTTTATTTATTGTTTAGGACGCATTTCATGGAGACTTAATTGCCCTTTTTTTATTGTTTAGACCGAACCGTAAATGGCTGCCTACGTTCCCCTTTTACAAGAAAGACTAAGGGGCTCAGGTCTTCGTAGTTCATTCTGGTGAACTTTTGAAAAAAAATTATGTGCAGCTCTGTTTTTTGTCTAGACCGCCCTTTTTGGGTTTTCAGCCTAGCTGGGCATTACTCTTTTTACACTAAGATTTTTTTTCCTTTTTTTTTTATTTTTTTATGTGCAACCCCCGTTTTTTGCCTAGACCGCCCTTTTGGGTTTTCGGCCTAGCTGGGTATTACTCTTTTTGCACTAAGATTTTTTTTCTTTTCTTTTTTTATTTCTATTTCTTAGACATAGTACCTTCGGAGCTTATCACCGTTGACTGGGTGTACAAAGGGATTGCCGTCCAGGTCTGCAAGCTTCATGGCTCCTCCCGATAGTATCTTCTGCACCACATACGGGCCGATCCAAACGGGTTCCCATTTTCCCAGGGGGTTATCTCTGGTAGAGGGCTTCACTTTCAACACTAAGGCACCCTCTTTGATGTCTCTGGCCTTGACCTTTTTTGTCAAATGCTCGGGTCATTCGCCTCTGGTAGGCTCGGGTGTGCTCCATGGCTTTTAGCCTTCTTTCATCGAGTAGGGCCAACTCATCATGCCGGCTACGTAGCCATTCTACTTCGTTGACACTGTTTTCCAGGAGGACCCTTAATGACGGGATTTCCAACTCCACTGGTAACACTGCTTCCATCCCGTAGGTTAGGGCAAAAGGAGTTTCTCTTGTGGTCGCTTCCGACAGACGCTCTGTAGCCCCGTGAGTGCCAGTGCAGCTTTTCGGGCCAATCACGACCACGGGTGGCCATTTTCCGGATGATCCGTTCGAGCGTCTTATTAGCAGCTTCCACGGCTCCGTTAGTCTGAGGTCTGTATTGGGACGACTTGTGGCGAGTGATTCTGAATTCTGACAGTAACCTATCGCAGTCTCCTTCAAAGTGCGACCCATTATCAGAAATGATCTCATTGGGCACCCCATATCTACACATTATGTTTTCCTTGATAAACTGGGCCACCTTCTTGGAAGTGAGGACCTTGTAGGACTTAGCCTCTACCCACTTGGTGAAGTAGTCGACGGCTACTAACACAAATTCATGCCCATTGCTTCCTGCCGGGGCTATCTTCCCTATCAAGTCAATACCCCAAGTTGCAAACGGTCAAGGAGTCGTCATGCAGTACAGGTCATGAGGCGGGAGATGGTTGAGGTTGGCAAACCGTTGGCATTTGTCACACGCTCGGACATGCTGGACACAGTTTGTCTCCATGGAAATCCAGTAGTAACCCATTCTGAGGATCACTTGCATCAGGGCTCTAGCATTCATATGAGGACCGCAGGGACCATTGTGGACTTCGGTCATCAATTCTCTAGCCCTTTCTTGAGTGACGCACAAGAGGAGTGGTGATTGGTAGCGCTTTTTGTACAGGTTGCCTCCTAAAATTACATAATGGGAGGCCAACCTTTTCAGGGCCTGTAAGCTCTTGGCTTTGACACCTTCTTTTGGTATGCCCTCTTCATCTCTGAAAGCTGACTCTTCATCTTTGAGGAACTGGTAAATTTGATTGTACCAGGGTTCCTTGATAGGCTCAGGTCCCAAGTTTACTTCACAACAGAAAGCCGGGGCTTATCTTCTACCCACTCTGAATGGTTTTATGGCTTTTCCCTCGAGGATATCTACCAGTGAGGCTAGAGTAGCTAGGGCATCTGGAAATCTGTTCTTTTCCCTTGGCAAGTAGTGGAAAGTCACTTCTCCGAACTGTCCAGTCAACTCCTCCATATGGGCATGATACCGCTGAAGATTAGGGTCCACAGTCTTCCATTTGTTGGAGACCTGGTTGATGAACAGGGCTGAGTCTCCATAAACTTCGAGCTCCTTGACATTCCTTTCTAAGGCAGCTTCTAAACCAGCAATGCAGGCCTCATACTCGGCAACATTGTTCGCGACAGGGAAGTTCAACTTAAGGGCTATGGGCGTGTGCTCATCTTTTGGGTCAACTAGTAGCATCCCTACGCCATTTCCTCTTTTGTTAGCGGCTCCATCAAAGAAAAGCTGCCATCGGTTCTCAGGCTCGACTACAAAGATCCCTTCATCTGGGAATTGGGGTTCAGGCCCACGGTCCTCATTACTGGGAAAATTTGCCAGATGGTCTGACAATGCTTGACCCTTGATGGCCTTTCTGGTCATGTAGTTGATGTCGTATTCAACTAAGAAGAAGGACCATCTTGCTAGACGCATCGAGAGGGTAGGCTTATCGAAGATGTACTTGATGGGATCCATTTTCGAGACCAAGTTCACAGGGTGGGCTTGCATATAATGCTTCAGCTTACCGACTACCCAGATCAGTCCTGCACAAGTCTTTTCACATGATGAGTAATTGAGCTCACTTCCCTGTAGCTTCCGGCTGACAAAGTAAATGGCATTTTCTACCCGAGAGTCTTTCTTCTCCTGAGCAAGCATAGCCCCAACTGCCGTATCAGTGACAGTGAGATAGAGCAGAAGAGGTTTCTGTCTATGTGGGGGGCGTAGTACCGGAGGATGTACTAAGTACGCCTTGATCTGGTCAAAGGCATCCTGGCATTCTTCGGTCCACTCTGTGTCTACATTCTTCTTCAGGAGCTTGAAAATGGGCTCGCACATAGTGGTCAACTGGTTGACGAAATGGCTGATGTACTGCAGTTTGCCCATAAAGCTTTTGACTTCTGTCTGGGTTTAAGGTGGCCTCATGTCCATATTGGCTTTGATCTTTCGGGGGTCGACTTCGATACCTCGCTTCGTGACCATATACCCGAGTACTTTTCCCCTTGTCACTCTGAAGGTGCATTTAGCAGGGTTTAGTCTCATGGAATGTTGTCTCAGCCTTTCAAAGAACTTTCGCAGGTCAACAAAGTGTTGCCCATCCTCACCTTTGGAGTGGATTATCATGTCGTCGACGTAGACCTCAATCTCCTTGTGGATCATGTCATGAAAAAGAGCGGTCGCTGCCCTTTGATAAGTAGCCCCGGCGTTCTTAAGCCTAAATGGCATTACTGTATAGCAGTAAGTTCCCCACGGTGTGGTGAAGGCTGTCTTTTCTTGGTCTTCTTCGGCCTTCTTGATCTGGTTGTAGCCTGCAAAGCCGTCAACGAAGGACTTGACTTCGTAGTTAGCAGTGGAGTCCACCAGGATGTCTATATTTGGCAAGGGGTAATCGTCTTTGGAGCTGGCCTTGTTTAGATCCCGGAAATCTACACAGCAGCGCACCTTCCCATTGGCCTTGGTTACGGTCACAATATTGGACAACCATGTCGGATATTCGATGACTCTGATGAATCCTACCCGCAGTAGCTTCTCAAATTCTTCTTTGACCTGTAGAGACCACTCGGCTTGATTTTTCTCGGTTTACGCTGCGGCTTAGCATCTGGTGCTAGAGGGATTCTGTGCTCTACTATTGAACTGTCTAGCCCCGACATATCCTTGTACGACCATGCAAAGACGTCCATGTATTCTCTGAGCAGATTAACCAGTCTGTCCCTTTCAACCCCCTGGAAGAAGCTTCCAATCTGTGTCTCTTTAGGTTCCACGACAAGCACTCCAAGTTAACACTTGTCAAAACCTCCTCGGCAGCTTGGGCCCGGTTTTCCTCTTTTTCTGTAACCTGCTTAAAGATTTCTTGGATGTATTGTTCGTTTAGTGTGTTTGCATCTTGTTCAAATGATTCATTATTAACTGTTGTTAAGTTTTGATTTAATTTATCATTTGTTAAGTTGGCAATAAGAGGATACTCAGAAAGATCTGTCATTTCATTCAAAGCAAAGGGAAAGATGACATTGGTTACATGTTCATAATCCTCATGCGTGAGGCCTTCGGATGACTCAGAGGACTGGAATTCAAAGATTCTTGACTCAACTGTATAGACGACTGGGTGTTTGACACGACTGGGTTGAGAAGGACGGGGTACCAATCCAAGCTCCATGATCATTTGCTGTCGGCTGGCTATCGGCCCTAAGAATGTCTCCCAATTCTTCAACGGCATCTCTGTCTTGGTCACCAAAGTGCGGGGATCGAAATGCTCTTCACCACCATCTCCAATTACGGCAACTACCTCATCATCTGAACTGAAGTCGATCAAATCAGGGATCTGTGCTTCTTCATCAAGCAACTTTTGCAAACCCCACTCACTGTCTTCACTACTGGCAGCTTCTATCTGGCTGATCTTCGGAAGAGCTAACTCAAAGGCGAAGAAATCCATTACCCCGAATGAGAAGGATGCTGACCCTTTGACACTGTTCTGGTTTCCCTTGGTGACACACTCGTTCTGAACGGTAGTGGTAGCTCCAGGAATGTCTGGCAAGTCGAGGAACATTCTCCGAACAGGATTTGTTGGTTTTCCCCTAACTTTCTCAAGATCTTCCAGAAGGGTTCTCCTCAGGGAGGTCTGATGGTCATTTTCATCGTATTGAGTCCCACCTTTTGTAAAGTAATGGGTCAGAGACAAGCTGTAGGGATGGAGATGAACCCCTTCACTTCGTTTTCCTGGAACTGTGCCTTTAGCTTTTCTGTCATCCCGAGAGTTCGGTTTCTATCCCAAGCCATATCTGGTAGTCTGTTCCTTTACATCAATGATAGTATTGCGACCCTGCAGTCTTTTGCCCAATCCAAGCCCCGGAAGATAACCCATTTTTCTCATCATTCTCATGGCAGGGGGGATTTTATCGGAGGTAGTGGTGAGGTCAGTGCAACACACTTGTGCTTTGGAAGAAGCTACAGAAAATCCGGTCAAGGCAAACCCTTCATCATCATGCTTAATTTCCAATATCGGGATACCTCCAGTGCCGATTCCTTCCACCGTGACACTGTCTCCGTAAATAGTGGTGATAGTACCATCACTTGACTGAAATTTGACGCATTGGTGCAGAGTAGAGGCTACCCCATTTATCTGGTGGATCCAAGGGCGTCCCAGCAGAGCGGTAAATGAAATCGGAATGTCAATCACTTGAAAGTCAACGTCCATGACCTTTTTCCCGAACCATAACTTGAGAGTAGCAATCCCCAAAACTGATCGTGCAGTGGAGTCATAGGCCTTAATAGTCTGACTAGAAGGCTTCAAATTCGTGGGCTTCAGATCCAATAAGTCCATCATCTTTGCTGGCAGGACATTCATTGCAGACCCTCCATCGACTAATACCCGTGGCAACCGGCGTTCTTCCAACTGGGCTGTGATGTAAAGAGGTTCGTTATGACTAGCCCCATACTTTGGCGGGTCCAAGTCGGTGAAGGTAATGATGTTTCCGTAATGGATACTTCCAATCATCCGGACGACCTCATCCGGGGTGACATCTATGGGCACCAGTGGTCTTGGCCAAACTTCATTCTAGTTTCGGCTTATGAGGGTATGAAGAGGTTAACGGGGACCACAAGGAGATATTGGCACGAGTACACTTCAACCGAGTCAAGACCGGATCCTCCTTGTCGAGTCCGGCTTTTCTCGCTTCCTCGGCTTATATGGTCTTTTGTACATTTTCGGCTCGAGAGACGACATTTTTTTTGTCACCCTTAGGTACATTCAACACTCATCCGTCCGGACCGAGTTATCACATATACATTAGACTTCTACGAATCATCATTCCCTCTTTTGGAGGATTACGTCGGCTCTTTCAAAGTCGGAGGAGGGCTCTTCTTGCGGCGTATGGCCAATTCTGGCGATTAATATGATTGACGCGCGCTACCGCAGGCATAGGCGGCTTCCCGAATCGATCCCCGTGTTAATGGCTTCTGTCCTTCTCGGGGTTTGGAATTCTTAAGCGACTTAGCAAACGGGCGATTTCGGCTTCATCCTTTTCACTCGTAGCCTTGACAGTCGCATTCAGGCTTTTCAAGGTCAGCATGCAACAAGAATTATCAGAGTCTGGAGGTTTGCTAATGGCTTCCTTACTTGGACCTAGAACCTTTTTCAGTAGAGCGGGGTCATATTCCTCGTCACTGTCAAGCATATCCCTCTTTTCTTTAGGGGTTAGCCTTCTGACGACATCTTTGACGTTGGCCAAACACTTTCTGAAGTGGGAAATTCCATAATCGAGAAGGATTTCTGCGGGGTCAAACCTAATGGCGCGTTCCTGTTCTTTACTGTCAGGAAGATTTTCTGGGCTTTTCGGCTTCTGGGCTAACCACTCGTCTACTGTTCCTTCTGGCATTTTGACTGTGTCTTCCTCAGTATCACTACAGTAACTCTCGTGAGAACTCTCATCTTGACTCTGATGACCAATGAGGGCAAAAGCAGGTCGGGATACTTGGCGCCATATAAGGGGTATCTTGGAATTTTCCTCTGACTTGGGGATTACCAAGAAAACATCATTGTCATCATAGGTCATAAAGGGGACCGGGGTCGCTTCGAACCTTAAGACTCTTTCCAGGGCATCCATACACTCTTCTTCAGACAAGGTTTCAGGGGTGACTCTTAGCACTGCAATGGAGTCTACTCTTCCCGACGGGGGTTTGGCCTCAATGACGCTTATATGTTCTAGATCGGCGGGTGGAGCCCACTTCCCTCTTTAAGCTAAAGCTTCGATCAAGTTCTTCCATTCACCAACCATGTCTTTGTAAGGAGTATTGAACTCTAGGATGTAGAATTTGTATGCTGTCTCATCTGAGCGTGCATCCTTTTTCTCTTCCGAACCTTCACACAGGCTACAGACACATTTTGAAGTGATACCATCTCCCATTCCAGGTCCGTGGTTTTCTACTTCACCTTGCTCTCCGGGTTTCACTTCTGTTGATTCCAGGTTCATTCCTTCTACTGAACTGTCATCATCACTGTAAATCCACCCATTCCTGTTCTCATTTCCGACTGACTCTTCACTGCCACTGTGTGGTAGATAGGCAAACTCACAGGCATTGACAAAGTTAGAAAGGTCGGTGAAGTGCTTTGGAATTCCAAGGTAGGGAAATTTGGCTCAGGCTGAGAGGAGGGAAAGAGTCCCATGGGGTAATGCAGAGGCTGCGTTACGGGGATAGCTGTGGCGTTTGCTCTCTGTTGGTAGGGAACAAATCTAGGTCTTATCTGAGGAGGAGATGGTGTCGGGACCCTGATGGCTTGAGACATTGGGAAGGACTGAAAGGGGGTAGTCCTTGGCAATGGATCATATATATGTGGCTGGAGGAGGGCATTGGTTATAGGCTAGCTCTTCTTCCCTAGTCATCTGGTTACCCAAACCAGTAATGTTTTCTGTCAAATCGGCCATTCTGACTCTCTGGACTGACAAAGCTGATGATTCTAGCGAACTGTCTGAGAATTCTGCGCTAACAAGTCGCTGACCCGGTGTTCTCACCCACTTCTTTCTCGCAATGGTGGGAAAGGGATAGGAGAGGTTTAGACTCAGGGTAGGTGTTTAGGCTGAAGGCTCAAGCAATATGCAAATTAAGACTCTTCCAGTTTACTTAAAACAGTGTCTTTTATTAATTTCTATTTGGTTGGAAAAGGGGGTTCTGCCCTTCTTTTTCGCAACTAATCTAGATCCTGGATCAGTGGGTTCCGTCACTACGTCTATAAGCCCCTCGTATTTCACCTGTATTTCGACCTCCCAGGGTGGACAGCCCCGGGCAAGGGTCCTATAGGGCACGCGGATCCCACCGACTGAGAGAGAAGAACGCTCCTAACGGATCTAGCGGGTCATAGGGACTTTTAACGCACGAGCGATGCGAATTATAGTCAAGGCAATACCGGGAAAGTCTCGTCTTTCAGCCTTAACAGAATTTCGGCAGAATTTCGCTTGCGCGATTGACGTTTTGACTTTTCGGTAATGTCCGAGAAGATAATAGGCATGGGTCGGGCGGTAAAAGCCGGATGACACAGTGTCACATTGAACTTCGTTGCATATGCAGTGCGTGAGTCAAAATCGAAGTCAATGCCGGGTCAAGATCTTGCCAATTTTTCCTTGTCGGAATTTCGGCAGAGTTTCGCTTGAGCAAAAGATCTTGACTTCCGTTATGGACTAAGGCTTGACCTTTACGGGGACATGCAACTGGGCTATATGACACGGACTAGACCAAAAACCAACCAAAAGTCACGGTTTTTTGAAACGTGTGACACGGACTGTGCATTGGTCGACACTGGCTGCCATGGGGAGTTTGGGGTGATTCTGTGTGCGCCCGGGAGCATCATAAGGCTGTCCGTGACTGCAGCTGAAAAACCACCCCGAGTTTAAAGGGTCGTGCGTGCAAAGTGTACAGGATATATAAGGTGCGCGTAGTGTGCGGCCTCCTAAAAATATTCCTTTTTGAGTTAAAACAGAGATTTTTCAGAAATGTGTTTTAAAGGAATGATTTTTCGGGACGGGGGAAAATGCAACAGATAAGGCACGTAAATTTTCTGGGAGCCCCAGTCAGCCTTAGAACTGAATAGCCCCAATCTGCCAAGGCTGCCAGATTAACCTCAATTTGTCCTGGTGGAATTGCCACTGAGGCCGCCCGGTCAGAATCTAAGGAGGATTGAGTCGTACGACTACATGGATCAATTTTCCAGGTTCCACTCCTTTGCAATTTCAGGTTGCTTCCAGAACATTTCAGGCACCTTTTAGTAGGCTTTCCTGTTCAAAGTATGCACAATTCCCAAGATGCAAATGATGCAATGCAATGCAAGGAAAGAAAGCAAGCACGATAATTGGAATCCGTGACGGGAGTCTAACCCGCTCAAAGGAAAAAAGCTTTCTTTTTAGTTTTTTTTTCGAAAAGAGATACCGGTACGTGGGATTGTTAAACCACCGTTTATTCCAAGCCCCGGGTTAGGGAGCGATACATGAAGGTTAAATGGTTTTCACCTATATATCGGGTATCGTTTATTTTGAAAATGAAAGCTTTTCTCCTTTGGGATGTCCCCAGCGGAGTCGCCAAACTATGAATGTGTGCCCAAATTCTAATTTTTTTTTTTATTTTTTAGATTGGATTCACGCGAGTTTGAAAACATCCGGTTTAATTTGAAAAACGGAGTCGCCACGCCATTTTGATTTCCTCAAAACTTTGAAAAAAAAGGTTTTTTTTAGGGTTCGGAGGTTAAGTTACCCCTTGGGAAGAACGGAACGTCGTTCACCCAAGGTGCCTTGCCGTAGCAAGTCTCCCTAGATTCCATTTTTTCGTGCTTGCTTTTGTGCTTTCTTGTGTGCATGTGTTGAAAAGAGGGGGGGGGGGAATGTCCCAAGTTGTCTTCCGGACGTACAAACCATTTAGTTGGTTGTCGCTCGGGATTCCTTGGATTTTTATGTGTTCGGGACTTTGATCCCGTCCTCATCTTGGACTTGTGATCATCGCTATTTGACCTTGGGTCTTGCGTGATCGAGAGAAGGACTCTCTTTTATAGTCCAAAATGGGGTTCTTTAGAAAAGGAGTGTCCTTAGCCCATCAATCCTACGCCTTGAGATGATTGAGCTTATATTGGAGCTATCATGCTCGTCTCAAGCGATAATCGGAGATATAGGTTCAAGGTTTATCCCTTTCTAAAGAGATTGTGACACCTTTAATGGAAGAAACGATGTAAAGATAGGATCTTTACACCGGTCCGTTCCGAAAGTTGCATCAAGTACCAATTGGGGATTAGGGGAATGCATGTTAAAAATGACATTTTTAGTGAAAAGATGACATTTTTTGGTGCAAAGGATGCTTTTGATTGCAAATGATGCTTTTTGATGTAAAGAAAGGATTTTTATGCAAATGATGCATTTTTTTTATAGGAAAATAGCATTTTTAGGCAAAGGATGCATCTTTGATGCAAAGAAATGATCTTTAATGCAAAGGATGCAGTTTTATGTGTGAAAATGAGTTTTAGGGTGCAAAGGACGCAATTTGAATATAAATATTACATTTTTATATGCAAAGGATGCATAAAGATATCATTTTTATGTAAAAAAGGGACTTTTAGGTGCAAAGGATGCACCTTTAACGCAAAGATTACATTTTTATGGGCAAAGGATGCTTATTTCATGCAAAGGATGCAAAGGGAAAAGGGGGTATGATTTATATGCATAAAAATATGATCTTTAACAACAAATACCAAGTTCCAAGCAAGATAATAGCAATATATGAATGCAAGGAGCAATTATATCACATAGAACAAGTATAATGCAAGGTAAGGGGGTGAGAGGTTACCAATGGTGGTGACCTCTTCTTCTTTGGGTCTTGCCTAGCGGAAGGACCAACTTGGAAGGCTTCAAGGAGGAGGGAGGTGGCTCTTGGCACTCTTCAACTTCCTAGATTTTTGCAGCAGTGCTTGAATAGAGTTTTTTGTGCTGAATGGGGTATATTGTTGTTGTCAAAATGGGTAGAGGAGGGCTCTATTTATAGGCAGTCTGGATAAGGCTAATGAAGCCGTGCGGCCAGGAGTTCCCTCCTAATGCAGCCGTGCGGCATTATCCTGTATGACTCAGCATGTTTCTAGAATCATGCAAGGTGGCACTTCTAGAAGGATACCAAATACAAGGAAAACGTGCTCTTTTATTTTAAAGCAGTCCCTTCATCCCTCGGAAGGTTTGGAACAGTTCCGGAATTACTCCCGGACTTTAGGAAAAGTCCGGGGAATTGCCGGAAAATTTAATCGAAAGGCATGAGCCAGATTTGGGTACTTACACCATTGTTTTCTCTAATATTTTCACCAGAATGCTGTTGTGAGTGAATTATGTTGTCCTGAAAATGAGGCTGAGGGGCTCTATTTATAGGGCACTGGAGGGCAAAACGGTCCGGCGGATTTGTCATTATCATCCGCGTGGATCCCTTTGATGGCGTGCACTGTTCATTTATTGCTGCTGCAGGCTTTGGACAGGAGGAAAACATTGTTCAAACACTCAACCTGCTGTTATTTACAGATTGTTGTTTTCGAATTTTTACCCTTTGTGAGATTCCTTACCTTGTTTAACTCCAAATAGCAATCCCCAACTTACCCTTTCTTAGTTAGAAAAGTTAGGGTTTGTTAGAAAAGTTAAGGTTTAGGTTAAGGATGTTAGGGTTTGGTGAGGTGTGTGAAGGCTTTTGTTAGTTTTCTAACGAAAATACCAACAACTCAAATTGGAGTACTTACACCTGCCAAAATCATTCCAGAAACCCATCTCTCTCCTCATACACACACAAAACATACACCAATTCTCTTACCTACCACCATCTCTCTCTATTCATTCTCCATCTAATTTACTCTCACAATTCAGCTGTTGAAGACAAGCTCTGAAGCTGATAAGAAGATTCCTATACCTAACTATGTATAGGAAACGTGGACTTCAAGGGTAACAAGTTCCCTCCCTCCCTATATCTCTCAATTCCATGCTTATTCATGCCATTTCCATATGATTTCATGCACAAGCTGCTAATTATGTTCAATCTGATGTAATTACTGGATTCTAAACCACAATCTCTCTGTTTAAATCTCTGTTTCTGTGGGTAGTTCATTGTTCCATGTTATTGCATGCTCATAAATTAATATTGATGTAATGGTGCATGTTCATTCAAGGTGAGTGTGGATCTCTCATATCCACACCCTCTTGAAGTGTTCATTGTTTATATATATGGTCTCTGGAATCCCTCTAGGGTATAACTTGATTTTATTATGGCCTTGATACTTCTGCAAGTGAGCTTTGTAAAAACCTCTGCAGATGGCATGGTGTGTCACGCGACAGACATGGCCAGGCCATGTCCTGCGTCGTGCGACACAACCAGCCACCTTGCAGGAGGTTTCTTTCAGTTGTAAACTTCTTCTTCTCATGTAATCGAATCGGCTTAATATTGTTTTGATTAAACATTCGAGATGAGTGTGGATACCTCATATCCACACCCTCTCAAAGTGTTTATTATTGGTATATGTGGTCTTCGAATCGTATCTCTGTTGTAATCTGATCTTACTTCATTGCAATTGTCCATTTCCTTGTTCTGCAAATAAGCTTTGTTAAGTCTCTGCAGACTGGCTTGTTATGTCATGCGACAGACTTGGCCATGACATGTCCTGCGTCGTGTGACATAAGTAGCCAATCTGCAGCAGCTTCATTTTCGGTTGTAATCTGTTCAAGCATTGTAATCGGGATGTGGCCCCCCGCACCAAGTGACTCACAAGTTGTATTTCCTCAGTTTATCAATAAAAGCAAAGCACTTTTATCATATATTGTCTCACACATTTGCACACACATTTGAATGATTTGGATGTTATTTTATAGAAAGACTCGTTTACGAGGCGTGTTGGGTGAACTCTCGGTTCTTCCCAACACGTAACCTGACCCCCGAACTCTCTCTCTGATTTCAAATGGTTTTTCAAAGTGTACCTCTTAAAACATGGCGTGGCGACTCCTTTCTTGCACTTTTACATATATCCCGTCCCATTTTCCAAAACATGATTTTCATACGGGGTATGTTCACTTCCGAGACTTTTTAGATACCCTTTCTGCAGCCTTTCCTTTGCCTTTTGAACTCATTTTATCAAAAACCCAAGAAAGTTGAAAAGCAAGAGAAATGAGAGAATTTTACCTAAAGAAATTGATGATATAAACCTTTAAATCCTTGTTGCCCAGCCTTAGACTATCCAAAAGCTTCCTTCGTGCACTTTGAATCCAGAGCAATCCCTTCAAACTTTTGAAATGGGTGAAAATTTGGGATTTTTCGGATTTTGGGTTTTAAGGGGGTTTTGGAATAATTTTGATGATGGAAAGGTGTTTGACTGATGGATTTTAGGATTTAAGGTTGTATTGTGGGATTAAAGGGTGGATATGGAGGTATTTAAGGTGGGTGGGGTGGAGGTATAGAGAGAGAAGTGAAGAAGATGAAGTGAATGAGGGAGAGATGGAGGAGTCAGGTCTTTTGATTGAAATGACACAACTTCCCAGGCGACTTGCACGACCGAGTCAAGGATATAGCACGACCGCTCCCCCTTGTTGAGTCAACTAAATCCTGAGTCAATGTATACTACTCATACTCCACTCCTACCATAATACTAATAAAATCCCATTGTTCCGAGGTTTTATGCCGGCGAACATGTTGTTCAAGGGCTTTTCTCGTTGAATCCTCAAAGTTCACACCTTGTCCCTATATCATCACATTCCATTGTACCCTCTTCCTTTTAGGAACATGGAAATGCTTAATTTTGACCGAAACAGTTTGGCGCCGTCCGTGGGAACAATGGTCTTTTGATGATTGACAAATTTCTAGCAGATTCGCCACCAAGTTGACGATCCTGAAGGCACAATTAGGGTACTCTCGTGGATCAACGTACCACGCCACCACCCAAGCACTTCGCACAAGGAGTCATCTCCATAAAGGCTCTTAGAAGGGGCGCTGCAGTTACGTTAATGGGGCAAATCACATTCTGGATTGCGCCACCCGATGACACTCTAGACCGGTTTTAAGGCAATACGTCCTTGAAGAGATAGTCGAACCTCCATAATGCCCTTAGCCTCCTCGATCCTAGCCGAAGCAACGGATAGCAACCTGAAGAGACATTTCGACCTGCATGAAGGACAACAAGTTGACCCCTTTTTGATGAAGGCTCCTACTAGGAATGGGGCATGCAACTCAAACAGGACAAAAACGGGGCATTAGGATTCATCCCTCCCCAGGTATGACTCGTTACGTCTTGCCACCATTAAGTCTTTCTGAATTTTAATAATGCTTTTCTAAGACTCTCATCAACCTGAACATAGGAGTAGTGTTGATTGTTTTAGCACTTATTTCTAATCTGCCTCACCTAGGGACGTTTAAGTTGTTCATTAGAATTCATTAATATAGTTATTTCCTGAAGTGACCATAGTATCTCCTTGTTGAACTACCACACTTACCAAAAAAGGGAATTTCCCTTCTCCGATTTGAGGGTTTTGCATCCCTCTCTATTTGCTAAAGGTTATTACACCTTTGCCCGGGACGCACGTTCTTCATACTTTTGCTAAGGTGTAGGTGGGCCAATGTGTCAAGTACATGTTGATTACCTTCTTACACTTAGCTAGAGTTATGGACTCAAGATGATTCAAATAGGTTGTAACATCAGCATGTTACCATAATGAACAAAAAATTATGAATAAAGCGTCTATTCATTCTTCCCCTCGTTATATATTTTAAGGTTGTACCACCAACATGTTACACCAAAAACCTACTTACATAACATCCCCAAAATATTTAAAAGTTTAAATCCTATTCGTCAAAACATCCAAAATCGCCCTCCATGTCATCACAAGACATGGGGCCATACCAAAAGCATGTTTAAAAGAACATGCATAAAACCTTACAACCTAAAATATCCACCATCTAAAAGCGAGCACAAAACCCTCAGCAAAATATCAAAGTTAAACAAAACCATAAAATTGCCTTTAAGGACACCCCCTCAATTAAAAGTAATATAGCAAAAAACCAAACATTGTTTTTTTAAGGATGAAAATTAAAATTATTCCTCACCTGCATCTTCATCCATCTTCTCCTCTTGCATCTCCCCAACTTGCTCCACTTTCCCTGCATACTGCACCTTGGAGTTAACCTCGCCAACTTTTTGTCCTGCAATCTTCCTCAAAGCCGCATACTCCTCCTCTAGATCCCATTCAGTATGCTTCCCAGCCTGATATTCCTTAATCATTTCAATCTGTGCTTATAAAACAGGCATCGCAGCCTCCGCCATTAGCTCGTTCCTGAGAGATTCCATCTATTTGTTGTGCTTCCTACTTGCCTCAGCCATCCTGACCATCCATTCATCATACTTAGCTTCAATCTCCTCATTTTTCTTCTTCAACGTGTCCAGAGCATCCCTTAGGTTTTCTTCAGCATCCATCTTGGCCTTAAAGGAAGACTCATCTTTATCTTTCCATAATTTGACCTCACTAACCAACAAACCCGTGGAAGCAACAATCTGTAACCAGGAAGGCATTTAGAGACATAAAATAAAAGCATAAAAATAATATTCACAAGTCCAAATGTTACCTTCATCTCCAGTTCATCCTCACTTGGAACAGTGATATCCACATCAACCACATCCTGCGTTTTCCTCCTCTTGACCACCACTTTGTCTCCAACCTCTAGCCTTGGCACTAGGGGCAGGGTGCTCCCTTTCACCTTTCCCTTACCCTTGAACTTAGCCACCAACTCACTCGCAGCAAAACCAGACTGTGAACGGGTTACTGAAAAGAAAAACAAGGATGTCACACTACTAGAAACAAGCCTTTTACCGACGGAAATTTCCGTCGGTAATTCCAGATATCCGTCGGTAAATGGATATTACCGACGGAATTAGTCCGTCGGGTTCCGTCGGAAATAATTGGTTGGTAATACCGACGGACAAATTCCACCGGTATTTTCGGCGGATTGTCCGCCGGAAAATCTAAAATTCCGCCGAAAAACGTCCGTCGGAAATGAGTTACGCCGGCCGGTTAACGGGAGCAATATCCGGAGGTTACCGATGGAAATATCCGTCGGTAAATATAAAAAAATAAATAAATAAAACCCATTACCGACGGTTATAGCCGTCGGAAACCATAAAATTTACCGGCGGATATGTCCGTCGGAAATTTAAACCCTAATCCGACGGATGTGTCCGTCGGTAATGAGTTTTATTTTTTTTATTTTTTATTATTTTCCGACGGATATTTCCACCGGAAATTAGTATTATTTATTTTTTTTATTAATTTACCGACGGAAATTTCCGTCTGAATCCGCGCATTTAAAAAAAATCTGTTTTATTATTAAACCACCTGTAAAAGGCTGTAAACCTGTTCAAACAACCTGTTTTAAACAAATACAATTACAAACTACAAACACACACAAACAACCTGTTTCGCTTGTACATCAAATAAAATACATATGTTTGTCCAAATCAAGCGACAGGGGAAGGGAAAAGGGGAAACGGCCGGGGAAAGGGGAAAGGGGAAAGGGGAAACGGCCGGGGAAAGGGGGAAAGGGAAAGGGGAAAGGAGAAAGGGGAAACGGGGAAAGGGGAAAAGGGAAGGGGAAACGACTGGGGAAAGGCCGGGGAAAAGGAGAAAGGGAAAGAGAAACTACATATGTTTGTTTGTTTGTTTGTTTAATTACATGTTAATGAAAATTCATGTTTAACAACCACGAGCGCTGCCGCTGCTGCTACCGCTACCACCACCACCACCATGAATGTATAAACCTATCAAGATATTAATTAAAAAACAATATATCAATATATATACAAATAAAAAGACAATAATAAAATGTAAACATTATATATATGATACTTACAATTAAATAATACTTACTGGCCACTGGGAGAGATAGATATTTCTATTTTTCCTTCCTTATTAATAATTGCGTCCAAATTAACCCGCCCGGATGGTTCACTACGTCCAGAAGTAGATCCCCTCCCTCCCGTCCTTGGTGAAACAAGACGATGGACAAAACCCGCAACCTTCCCTCTCTTTGAACGATTGCCACCTCGACCCGACATATCTAAACTAGTATATTATATATGTAGACAGAAAATATTATCAAGTAGAACAAAATTTAAATAGTAGGAAGCATTCAAAACAATGACTACATGTCCAAGCAAATTATGGAGTAAGATGTTTGCAGCCAATATACACTATGTGAAAAGAGTCCCACTACCACCATCACTACTACTACCACCACCACTACGTACTACCACCACCACTATTACCACTACTACCGCTACTACCACCACTACTACCACTACTATTACTAATACTACTACGTATACCACCACTACCACCACCACCACAAAATTAACAAAATAGAGAGGGGTAGAGAGAGAGAGGGTTTACATTTATAATGAGCTGGAGTCGAAAATATCAAGTCTTTTGCACAAGCATTTGGCCCAAAGATTGAAACTTTGAAAGTATATTTACTATTATAATAATTAATCAGAAAACAAGAAAATCCCGAACTCCAGTTTTTGTATCTTCTACAAACTGAAGTTGGGGATTTTCTTGTTTTCTGATTAATTGGTAAATCTACTTTCAAAGTTTCAATCTTTGAGCCTAATGCTTGTGCAAAAAACTTGAGATTTTCCACTCCAGCATAACCCCATGGTAGTGGTTGTACGTGATAGTAGTGGGGTTGGCTTCTATCCCATCCCGAAATAAACGTATGAATTGCAAATATCACTTTGTCTACTTGCTTTATAATCGAAAATCAAGAAATTTTGGCAGCATAACCCCATGGTCTCCAAGTGCACGACGTAGACTAGGTCAATCAAACACTATCGATTAGAATCGACATTGTGTAATCAACCATGTCTAGTATACACTCAGAGAACAATAGGATTAATGCAACCGAAATATTTCAACTATCGACTATTCAAGCAATTTTAATAGACAATAATGATATTTATATATATACATATATGTATATTTTTATTTTTATTTTTTATTTTTTATTTTATTTTTTATTATTATATTTATTATTATTATTATTATTACTATTATTATTATTATTATTTATTATTATTATTATTATTATTTTTTACTTATTTATTTATTTTTTTCCAACAACCTTTTCAAACGATGACATTCAAATTAATGACTACATGTCCAAGTAAATTATGGAGTAAGATGTTTGCAGTTTGCATTTAAATAGTAGGAATCATTTATTGTCCAAATCATGAGATAGATGTAATATTACATAGCATGTAAAGAGTAACCAAGTAAAATATAAAATCATGAGATAGATATAATATTACAGTGATAAGTGATATAAAATGTAAACATTATATACAAAACATTATCTGAATTAAAACTAAACTGATTCATTCACTACAATCTTGATCACTATCACTACAAAATTCAATTTCTTCTTCACTACAAAACATTATTCGAAGGCCCGGGAATGAACAAACTCAAATACATATAAGGATCAGTCATACATAACCACGGGGGAAGATTATACACTGTGACTATAACAGGCCAACATGAATAAGATTTTGCCCCTGGTCCAAATGGAGAAAACCCATCTGTACGTATCCCCAGCCTTATGTTTCTAGGATCCGCAACAAAATCAGGGTAAGTGGCATCAAAATGTTTCCATGCTTCACCGTCAGAAGGATGAGTCATCACACCCTCTTCACGAGGACACTCTTTGTGCCAACGCATGGCTTCTGAGCTTTTTTCAATGCGTAAATTCGTTGCAACCTGGGAATTAGCGGCATATAACGTAACTGCGCCCGAGGCACGTTTTTCTTGTGCTTGGCACTACCACGGCGTTGTGGCTTATACCTACTAAGTCCACATATTGAACATGAATCGAGGCCCTCATTTTCTTTATAAAAAAGCATGCACTGATTCTTGCAAGCATCAATTTTAACATACCTAAGACCGATCTGCCCCACCAACTTTTTCGTCTCATAAAAATTGTGAACCATATTATTTTCTTCGGGTAGCATCCGTTGTCCCCATGACATTATACGATCGTAAGTATGCTGGCTCATATTTGTATCAGCCTTGATAGTTAGAAGCTCAGTCACTTGCTCTAACACTGTAGCCTTTGCACCAGGATGAATTTTCTCATTTGCAGAGTCCATTAAATCCATTAACTTCTTTGCAACGGGATTTAGTGCCTCTGTTGGATTAGGGTTCCAATCAAACTCTGGGCCAGCCGCATTTCGGAACATATCATCCAAACCGACAGACGGCTCCTCTTCATCAATCAAACGTTCAGGTTCCCTTGGCGGACCACTTGATACAGTAGGATGATTGCGAACACTTGTTTCAACCACATAACGCTCCCCGTGCGCTACCCATACCTTGTAACCATCAACAAACCCTGCCTCTAAAACATGTTTCTTTACCCATCCAACACTCAGATATTTTCTATTCTTACACTTTTTACAATGACACCTAATCTTATCACCACGCATGCACTGGGGATGCGCTCTAGCAAACTCCACGAAATGTTCTAAACCTTCTAAGAATTGAGGTCTGACACCCCTTCTACCGGGATTACTACGATTATCCATCCAACTATGATCTTCTCCAGACATAATTAACTCATGCATTTCATAATGTATTAACAGTTTAGATGTAATTAACGCATTACAATTCCCTAAATTTGGATTACAAACATGAAAGCAATAAGACATGTTTCTTTAGGTTTAGAATTGGGGTTGGCTTCTATCGCACACATCTATCACATTTTTTTAATTATTAATATTTTGAATAATTTAAAATATTAATATTTAATTCTTTGTTGTAAAGTATATCATTCCCTATGATGAAAGGACAATTCATGTCCATTAGGTTTAGAATTGTGTTGGCTTCTATCCCATCCCGAAATACACGTATGAATTTCAAATATCACCTTGTCTACTTGCTTTATAATCGAAAATCAAGAAATTTCGGCAGCATAACCCCATGGTCTCCAAGTGCACGACGTAGACTAGGTCAATCAAACACTATCGATTAGAATCGACAGTGTGTAATCAACCATATATGTCTAGTATACACTCAGAGAACAATAGGATTAATGCAACCGAAATATCTCAACTATCGACTATTCAAGCAATTTTAATAGACAATGATGATATTTACAAATCATATAATCGTGCATTTCAAGACTGTCCACACGGACAATTTAAGAATCGATGACTACATGTTGACCTCAACATGATAAGTTAAAGATTCTTAAACGGGTTTCTAAGCTTTTGTGTTTCAACCGTCACAACGTCACGTCGTAACATTAATTTTTATTCATTACCGTAAAATGCATAATTTTACAATAATGAATTAACACACACATCTATCATATTTTTAAATTATTAATATTGTGAATAATTTGAAATATTAATTCTTTATTGTAAAATTTGAAATTTTACAATGATGAATTAAATTAACATTTATAAACAAGATAAGAGTCGTTCTCATCCCCAACTATCAAAACCCAATCTCATCTTAGACCAAGAAAGACAGAGCAAACAAGTTCATTGCCGTTTGAGCAAAGGATTTTCTGTTGAATAAGAATTTTTCGGTTTCACTTTGTCCTCCTCTCTAAGGATCTCAAGTGATGTTTGAGATCCTTAGAGAGAAAGAGGACAAAGTGAAACCGAAAAACTCTTATTAAACAGAAAATCCTTTGCTCAAACGGTAATGAACTTGTTTGCTGTCTTCCTTGATCAAAGAAGACGAATTTTGATAGTTGTGGGTGAACAAGGCTCTCATCTTATTTATATTTTAAATAGAGTTGTACCTCAATCTATTTCAAGCCTAATTAACTACCAATTAGGTATAATGAAGAGCCACTTCCAAAACCCAGCTTGATAAACTAGTTAGAAAATGCAAACAACCTAAATCGGAGGACCAATCAAGCATCAAACATTCAAATATTTGAAAATTCACACAAATACCAATCAATAATCAGAGTGATAAGATTAGTTCAAATAAGGAATAACCAAAGCTCCTGAGCCTCTTATTCAAATAATTTCCCATTCCATTATCCCTAATATCTATAAACAAACAGCAAGTTCATATAAAAACCAACTCCTTGTGCAATTTCAACATTTGTTTAATCCGTAGGCCCCTCGCACATAAGACACATTGATAACACAAACATACATTTTTAATACCTCAAACCCTACATTTCTAATTGCACACACACAAACACACAATAAACAATATTGTATTTGTTTTAGGATAATGAATATATTCACTAACTAACGATAAATATTTTATATTTATCAAAAATTAACAAGTAACAATTCAAAACCAAATCAAAACCTGAGAGTGACGGCGATGAACGGCGAGCGAGGGCGAGGAGGAACGGCGACTTCTGAGACGTGACTGATGAGTGAGAGAGAAAGTGAGTGAGAGAGAGAAATCGAGTGAGAGAGAGCGATTGAGAGAGAGAAAGCGAGAGAGAGAGAGAACGTACTGCGACCAGGCGATGGAAAGAGACGGCGGCGACGGCGTGTTCTTGGCGAATTACTGATGAGAGAGAGAGAGAAAGTGAGAGAGAGAAATTGAGTGAGAGAGAGAAAGCGATTGAGAGAGATAAAGAGGACTTACCGGCAACGGCGAGGCTTGGCGGCGACGGCTTGGCGTTAGGGTTCGCGAACGACTGAGGAAGGAACGAAGGAGGCGTAATTAAAGTGAAGCGTAATTAAAAATGGGGAGTATACGCGTATATATAAGGCTTCGTTACCGACGGACGAAGTCCGACGGTAATACAGACGGACCATGTCCGCCGGAAATCCGCCGGTAATATCGACGGAATTTCATCAATTACCGACGGACAAAACGAAATTTTAAAAAAAAATTCCCGGTAAATTAAAATAAATTTTCGTCGGTAAATGATAATTTTCCGTCGGTAATACCGACGGACTACGTCCGTCGGTAAAACTCCGTCAGTAATGACCCTATTTCTAGTAGTGTCAGTACAACCTGAATTATGAGAAGTAAAAGCCAATTTGGAAAAGGATGCCTTACCAGAAGACATCATGTAGCTGCTATCTTCCGGCTGTTCGATAGCCAACTTCTCCATACTCAGTATGGCAGACGATGGGACAAACTTTCGAAGAGCTTCAGGTAGAGCTCTAACCTGCTTAACAATCTCCAGAGAATCAGACAAACCGGGGAATAACTTTGCCAACTTAGGAACTACAAAAAGACATAGGAAAATTAGTAACCAGGGTGATGTATTCAAAGCAAACAAGGAACCAAGGAAACAAGGCTACCTTCCTTCCTCCTATCAGACACCATCATGTCACCACCCTCCAGGCTGCTCTTTTTTACATAAAAGAACCTGTTCTTCCATCCGCTATCTTTGTCTAGAGATTCAGCCAACAAGCCTTGTGCCCTAGACTTAACCCTAAATCCATATCTAGATGACCCATGGGACCTTATATCATAGCAACAAGCCAGTTCCTTCATACCGACCCGCAAACCAGTTAAAGCACTCAACCTATCCAACATCTCTAAAATCCTCCAACCTACCGGCATCAGTTGAGCGTAAGCAAGCTCCGTGACTTCGAAAAAACGTGTAATTAAAGGGGAAAAAGGTAAATTTTAGACCTATTGCAAAGGGATACTCAAGGAAACACACCCAATCAGAAGAAACACAGTCGGACACTAAACTAGGGTTAGGGTTCATGAAGACAGTACGATCGGGAAAAACTTTCGCCAAGGTTTGTATATCAGACCGAGTGAGTTCGCAGTGTTTTTCATGGGGCTTGTCGAGCAAACCCATAGAAGAGAAACCGTCTGGCAGATCAACATTCAGGTTTTCCATTTTGCAAAGAAGGAAAAAAGAGGAATAGAAAGGGGAAGAAAACCGTACCTGATGAAGAAATCTCCCTTCGTAGCAATGAGAATAGCCAAGTGTAGCAGCATGGATATTAAAGGGCTTCTAGACGCCTCATAAACCGTAGGCCCCATTATGACCCTGGCGCATAAAGCCACGTAAATCGCCAAGCGTCGCCTCCTGGACCAAATGAAAAGACGAGGTGGATGCCAGCAGTTATTGATTTTTCAAAATCCAAAAAAACCTCTTTTTCCCTTTTAAAAATTCAGGGGCAATTGTTGAGGCTGGAAAAAATCACCCTCTTGCCGAGACATCTTGACTTATCAACTTGACGGAACAACCTGACCATAATCACCTAATTATAGGGCCGTTACAAGACCCATTCACCAGGAGGAATATCCGGCCCTTTCAAGCTATACTTACGGCTAATTGTAACTGAAGAGAGAAGACTCCATCAAAGAGATCCAGAAGCATAGGGAATATCTTGATTTTTCATATATAAATAACACACGTAACGACACACACACCACGTTAGCTAATCATCCATGCTCAATGTATACTCCTCATACTCCACTCCTACCATAAAGTTAGAGAGTATTGAATATTCATCAACTTGTGTGAGATAACAATCAAGTGTTATCCTCCTACCATGCAACCTAATGGAACTTGGGCCAACCATGCAACCAAGTGGGCTATTGGGCTAGTTTTGTTCTAGCGCAAAATGGACCCATAACCCGAAGGGCGGAATGGGCTGTTTAGGGCGCACTTTGCACTTCTGACGTACGCATCGGTCGCTGGGAGCTGTGGAGCCTTATTAATTTGGAGTGCTCCTATTAACGATAGTTAAAAGTCGTTGCACTATTTTACGCCTCTATTATTATTATTATTTTTTTTTTAAATTTATTCCGTCATTTTCAAGAAAGCCTAAATATAATTTAACACCTTCCATTGATCTGTTAAATATAAAGTGACTGAGTAAGTGACCAGCGTGCGAGAGCTTATTCAAGACTACAAATTAGACCTAAATCCTGCTATGGGTATGCATGAATCGGGCTTCCAAAGATGTTAGATCGATGTAGTTTTTTACAGGAAGTTCCGTTTCATTATAGTTCAGGTTTCTTCTTATTTTCCAGTGGTAACTCGCCCATACTAACAAGGTTGATTGGTACATACTCCTATATAGTTAGTCAATGTAAAATGGAATCGTGTTAGAATTGGGTCCTCATCCCCTTAAAAGGCCTTGTTAAGGGGTGAGGTTAACCAACCTTATATAGTGGATCATTTATATTCTCCAAGTTGATGTGGGAAATATGGGACTTCAACACGCCCCCTCACGTGTAGGCCGGTAACTTGGCACTACACGTGGACTTCAAACCCAACACGGGCACCCAACACGGGTTAACTTAAGCCCAACATCAACTTGGGCCAGCTCTGATATCATGTTAAAGTCTGAGGTTCCACCTTAAAACCAATTGGTGATAAGGGGAGTAGCCCAGGATCTTTATATATTATAGGCAAGGTTTGTTAATTCCCAATGTGGGATAATATCTCTAACACGCCCCCTCACGTGTAGCGGGCTTTGCCAAAGCTTACAACGTGGACTTATCAACCGGGTGGCGCGGAGTAACATCGTGGGCCGTTTGGCCTGCACGAGTAAGGACCTGCTCTGATACCATCTTAAAGTCTGAGGTTCCACCTTAAAACCAATTGGTGATAAGGGGAGTAGCCCAGGATCTTTATATATTATAGGCAAGGTTTGTTAATTCCCAATGTGGGATAATATCTCTAACAAATCGAAATGTCAATGGTACGACTTAATGAGGTAATTCACATGATTTAAGAACTAACATCACATGATTAAGAACTTCAAGGAGTTAATATATTGCCAATGTCAACTATCCACCTACTGACTAAATATAATTGAGCTGGAACCTCACTTTAAATATATGCATCTTGACCAAGTCAAACTCCATAACTCAATGCTCGAATGTCAACGATTCTGTTAGATAGCTACTTGCAACTTGCTTCCCATCGTGAAATTAATGGTACCTGTATATCTATACCCTCCACGAAACAACCGGAGACATATACACTGATACACAACAAGGTTAAAGTTAGTGTGTGTCTGTGTGTTTGAGAGAGAGAGAGAGAGAGATGGAAGGACAGAACAAGCATTTCAGCCACACCCACAACCTTACCATCCACCGAATTCCTGAAGGCACTGAAATCACTTGCTCCGGCTGCAACTTCTCAGGTACAGCCACTGTCTATGCATGCTGGCAATGTAATTTCTTTCTACACGAACAATGCTTTCGTGCAACCCGTTCCCTCCAACACCCATCTCACCCTTCCCACCCTCTAACTTTACTCCCTTTTTCAACTTACCCCTCCAATTCTTTCTACTGCAATTCTTGTAACCAAATCGGAACTGGCTTCACCTACTGCTGTTCCGACTGCGAATTTGACCTCCATGTTCAATGTGCTTATAGTATATCTATACCTTCCCACCTTACCCCTGACACCCATATATTCCCTCACCAAATACCACCTCCAAGTCATGCCCCGGGTATTAATCCTTATTATCACCTTCCTCAACACATTTCCAGCAACCAAATCCTTAATTATTCTCCAATAAACGAAACACTTCAACAACTGAATGCTCCTCAGAATTCTCAGATTCCACAAGTTATTAGCCATAAACCTATTAATCCCAATGTTCCTATTACAGCTTCCCCACCGTCAAGGACTGATCAAGTCGAAACTCGAGGGCATTTCAGCCATTCACATGCCTTATACCTAGTTAACCCGGAAGAAAAAGAAGATTCCATCCAATGTTCTGCGTGTGTGGAGGTAATATCTGGTTCAAGATATTCGTGTTCCAAATCAAGCTGTGATTTCCATCTTGACAAGTCATGCTTCGAACTGTCCCAGGTAATCCAACACAAATCTCATCCAAAGCACCCTCTAATTCTTCTCCCATGTCCATACGATGGAGGTAAATTTATTTGCAGTGCATGTAACAATGATGGAGTTGGATTTACCTATCATTGTGCAACTTGTGAATTTGATCTTCATATACAGTGTGCTTCCCTGCAACAAATAGTCAAACGCGACGATCATGACCACCCGATTAAGCTCTTTTACTCTTGTCCGAACAAAGAGCTAGGATACTCATGTGACGTCTGTCATGGAACTATCCAAGAAGATTTCTGGGCTTACTATTGTGAACGATGTGATTATAGTACTCATATTGATTGTGTGAATTGTGAGGTGAGTGCGGTAAACGAACAGGAATCCTCAACTGTGAATCCTGTTCTTGATGCTCAGATACAAATGCAAAGGCTTCAGCTTCAGATGCAAATGGCTCGCCAAAATGCACAGTTCATGATTAGTTGTGGTCAAAGTTTGGCAAACTTAGCTTAGTTGGGTGAATTTTGGCATATAATTTAATGTCAGTTGTATTGAATTATGTTTGTGGTCTCTACTACAGACCGTGTGCTTTTCTGTGCTTTCGTTTCTTTTCCTTTAATGAGTTTGGTTTTCTGTGAATTTGTTATGCAAATGTAGTATTGTGTTGCTGCTAGGAATGAAATTTGGTTGTCATTAACCATGAGCTTAAACTATTGGTTAACGACTCAGCGTCTAATTTATAAGGTGACAATGATTGCTTCATTTAGTATTGCAAAAATGACATGTACATGAATTTGGTACTCAGACTACTAGAATTCTGAAGTATTCCAAGTTGAGGATCTCGCTATAAGATGCTATTGGGCCATTCAAGTGCTATAATGTATTTCCATCCCTAAAGTTTTCCCTCAAACTCATAAAACAAATCCAAGTCCAACAACTAATATTGGATGAATAGTATAAACCGAGATACGAACATGGGCTTGCCCAAAGTTGGGCCCAAATAGATTGGGCCATAAACATAATCTAATACCAAGCGTTAGGGCCGAGGTACCTTCCTCGTATGCCGAGGAGCATCCATCTCGGCCTTACATCAACAACGTGCTCTTCGTATTTGGCTCATCATACACCGAGATATCACAAATGACGAGGAGAGAAAAGTTCTTACCTCGGCATTTCATAAAATGACGAGGAGACAGAATCATTTATCCCGGCATATTCACATGTCGGCCAATCATCAAATGACGAGGAAGAAGAATCATTCATCTCGGCTTACTTGCCAATGCCGAGATGAATCATTCATTCTCCTCGGCGCTCCGGCTAGCAGATCGTACAATCCTATTCAAACAAGGATTCAACAGTTATGATCCAATCAGGATTGTAACCACCTACACCAATTCAAGTCAAACAATGACTCCTTAATAGATATAATTCTCTTAGGATTATGTCTTATCTGTTCACAAGTTCACTTCAACATGGATTCTATCAATCCATCCCTATAAATACAAGCCCTATGGCTCATTATTTGGTATGTTACTTTTTACAATACAGAAACTCTGTCAATTTAGTTTCTCAATCATAAATCGTGAACTTACTCTCACACTGGAGGGCCTTTAGCCGGAGTCGCCCCGGCTTAGTTTACGTGTTTTCTCTTATTTTCAGGCCTTGCAATCTCCGGAGCATCCGAACGCTGGGATTTGGGCTGGTTTGACGATTTTGGCATCATCAATTGGTTCCATTACCGGGAAATCAATTCAAACACCCTTTGTTTGGCCTGGAAAAATTCGCCTAAAAGCCTGTTTTTGCTGAATTTGTTCTTGATTGGAACGGAAAATCTGCTCCGATTTTTGTTTATTCTTGATTCGGCCGGAATCTGCAAATTTCAGCCTCTCAGATTTTGTTTGGAATCGTTTTAGCATGGAATTTTGCCCCAATTTTGGCCGGAAAATTTGGCGTTGTCAAAATTGCAGTTTCTTAGTTTGCATCAAATTCTGCTTCGAATTTGGTTGGAAATCGTGATTTTTGGGAAATTCGCTTAATTGTTAATTTGTTGTTAACTCGCAATGGACGGACAATTTACAAGTGTTACTGCTGAGGAACAAACCCAAGTGAACGGGGTTAACCAGAATGCCGAGGAACTACCTCCTCCTCCTTCTCTACCTCAGCCAGACGCCCCCCTCCCCTCACCATGACCCTTTGTTCCGTGGGTCAGGCGAATGCCGAGGGAGAGGGAGCTAACCTTCCTCGTCCTACTCACCCTCGTCAGAAACGAGTAGGAAGGAAGATGACAAAGAAAGCCGATGACGGCCAAGCGGAAGCTACTCAGACCGTGGACCGATGTACTTTACTGCATAGGCAAATGGAGACGTTGCAAAGAATGTATGAGACACAAGCTGCCTTATTGCAATTGGATCCTGATAATTCCATGGCTGAGTTTATGCTGCCGTCGATGGGAAACTCTCGTGGAAGGGAGCAAGGTGAGCAACGAGGTGAGCGACGAGCTCCTCCCCTCGAACCAGCTGAACCACCAAAGCAAGCCCTCCGAGAACCTACCAGTCCTCGGCATGACAATAAGAAGAAGGATCAGGTAGTCGACCTGAGAAGCCAATTAACTCCCAGGGAAGAGGAAGTAAACTCACGGGACCTAAGGACAAGGCTCAGTCTAACCAAGCGAATGTCACCCCCTCATCTCGTCATGGCGCCTCGGCGTCCCAGGTCTCCTCGACCACGTTGACCTCGTCCTGATTCTCCTCGTCCCCGTGCTCGTGAGTTTGCTCGGCCAAGGACCCCGGAACCATATAGAATGATACTTGGTGGCCAAGAGTTGGAACCAAGGCGTGATAAGGCACCATCCAAACGGGACAGCCACCGACACGAAGTGGAACACAGTAGGGTGAATGATCGCCCTAAAGATAAATCAACACGTAGCTCCCAACGAAGCACCCGCTCTAGCAGTGACAAGGGAGTGGAAACTAGACAATGGGAACTGTTAAAACAAAGACTTGATGACATGGAGATGGGAAAGAAGTTTGATGATGATGAATTTGACTTGGCAACTAGTCCGTTCTCCCTGAGGATAACAGCTGCACCACCCAATCCTCACTTTAAGGTCCCGAATTTTGAAAAATACAACGGAACCACTGACGCGAAATACCATGTGCAAAGTTTTGAACAAACCATGAACCTCCTCACTGTAGCTGATGACATGCTTTGCAAAGCTTTCGCGAGCACCTTCTCCGGAACAGCTTTGACCTGGTTCCGTGAGCTGAAGAAAGGTTGCATCGATAGTTGGAGAGGCATGAGGAGAATGTTCTTGAATCACTTTGCCACAGCTGGAAGGAGAAAAATGAGATTGACCGACCTTGCCAATATCGAGCAAGGAAAGGGAGAAACCACCCTCAGTTACTACAACCGATTCCGCAAAATGGCGGATCAGGTAGAAGAGAGCCTCACTGACAGGGAGGTCATTGTTTGTTTCAACTCTGGATTGAAATCCGGTCCCCTCATCTATGAACTCTCCGCCAGGGAACCTAAGTCCAAATCCGAATTGTACCATGTAGCATACGCCATAGCAATGGCTGAGGACAAGAGCAAGAAACGAGGATCCGACAAGGCGGAACCAGAGGCGACAGGCACTTGCTAGAATGACAATGGGAATAGAAAGGGATCTGAGGGGAAGAACATAACAAGAGGCACAGAGAAACCTGAGGTGTTCACCCCTCTAACCAAACCCATCTCAGAAATCATGCAGTTAGTAAATCTTCCACCTCCTTGCCCGCTGAGTGATAAACCAAAGTACCCTCGTGACACTTCCAAATACTGTGATTTCCACAAGGACAACGGGCACACCACTGATGGTTGTTGGGCCCTCAAAAAGATAATCCAAAAATGGGTAGACGAGGGAAAGCTAGACCGCTACGTCATGAAAAAAGACAACAAGCGAAAGCGGAAGGAAGAGGAAAGTGAAGATGATGATAAAAGTGAGGACGGAGAACGTAGGCCTCCTAGAGCCAAACTACACGTGATCTGTGAAGAAGTAACTTCCACCAGAAAACTGAGGGACCAGATCCATGAACAAAGCAAGGTGTACCACGTGCCTGCTTGGATTCATAAGGCGGAAGAGGTCATCAGTTTTTCTCCCAACGAATTGGCAGGGAGCCGTGCTGCCCGAGAACAACCCTTGGTGATAAAGGGAAGGATTGATAAGGTTGAATCGGAAAGATTACTTGCGGACACGGGGGCCTCCCGTGACATTCTGTACTATTCCGCTTTCCAACAGATGGGATTGAAAGACACTATGCTTGAACCATATCATGGTAGGCTGGAAGGATTCACCAACCATAAGGTTGGAGCTAAGGGAACTGTGGAACTGGAACTCGAAGTCGGTGAACACCCCTTCCGAGCCAAAGCTACTGTCAATTTTGTAGTCATGGATTTGACTAGTGATTATCATGCAATCATAGGCATTCCAAGTCAAGCTAAACTTGGGATGGTAGCCTCCCTTCCTCACCAACGAGTTAATTTTCCCACTCTTGCTGGAATTGGATGTGTGAGGGCGACCCCCAAAGACTTCTTGGAGCATGTCGTTAAGAGTCGAAAAAAATCTAAAAGCGTGGAGATAGATACCCCCGAGGAAAACATCAAGATCTCTAAATCTCAAAAAACCACCGAAACTAGCTCCAGAATGAGCTATATCCGTGAGGTACTTGATGATGAGGAAGAGCCTATGGTCCTAGAAATTGCAGATGACCAAGGCGCAATTCCACCTGTATCTGAGGAAGTACCTGTGGTCCAAGAAATTGCAGATGACCAAGGTATAGTTCCGTCCGTCTTCGAGGAAGACCCCATCCTCGTCAACGGCCAGAGCTCGGGGGCCATCCATGACTTGGGAAAGGTCGATCTTCCCGATGTTGATAAACTTATGGAGGAAGAAGGACTCAATGTGAACGACAATGAAGGAAGAAGAATTAGAGAAATTATTATCGAATCTCTGGAATTTCGAGACGGTCCTGAAATGAAGCCTGTAGACGAGCTGGAAGAGGTAGTCATCAATCCTGACTATCCTGAACAAAAAATCAAACTTGGGGGCCAGCTATCTCCAGAAGAGAAAGAAAAAATCATCTCCCTCCTGAAAAACAGTCTCGACGTCTTTTCTTGGAGAGTCGAAGACATGAGAGGGATCAATGAAGAAGTAGCCCTCCACCACCTGGAAGTTGACCCTTTGGCGAAGACTATCTCCCAGACAAGGAGAAACTTTGCAAGGGACAAGGAGGAAGCTATTAAAGAAGAAGTGCAGAAATTACTTAGCGCCGGAATTATACGTGAAGTCAAGTACCCCGTTTGGTTGGCCAATGTAGTAATGGTGAAGAAGCAAAATGGGAAATGGCATACGTGTATAGGCTTCACTGATTTGAACAAGGCCTGCCCCAAGGATAGCTATCCTCTCCCCAGAATTGACAAGTTAGTCGACTCCATTGCTGGACACCAGACAATCAGTTTCCTAGACGCCTATTCAGGCTACCATCAAATCAAAATGGCGGAAGATGACATCGAAAAGACAGCCTTCCAAACACCTGGGGGAAACTACTGCTATATTATGATGCCCTTTGGGCTAAAAAATGCCTGTGCTACATATCAACGCATGGTGAACAAGGTATTTGAAGCACAAATAGGTCGCAACATGGAGGCCTATATCGATGACATGGTCATAAAGACCAAGGAGGGCAGTCACGCTCCTGACCTGGAAGAGACAATTAACAACCTTCGAGCTAATAACATGAAGCTAAATCCAAGCAAGTGCGTATTTGGAGTAACGGTGGGAAAGATCCTAGGCTTCATGGTATCTCAAAGGGGAATAGAGGCCAACCCTGAAAAAATTAAGGAGCTCATTGACATGAAGGAACCTACCACCATCAAGGAGGTTCAAAGACTTAATGGAAGAATAGCGGCACTTGGAAGATTCATCGCCAAATCCGCCAAAAAGTCGCTGCCTTTCTTCAAGGTATTGAAGGGTACCAAGATCTTCTCCTGGACTCTCGAATGCTCTTAGGCATTCCTCCGGTTGAAGGAGTACATGGGTTCCCCTCCCTTGCTCAGCAGTCCGACTACCGGTGTGATGCTGTATGTCTTCCTAGATGCCACCGATCATGCAGTCGCAGCTGTCCTAGTAAGGAACGATGAAGGAACTCAGAAACCTGTATACTACGTGTCGAAGGCATTATCCGACGTAGAAAGCAGATACTTTAATGTGGAGAAGATAGCGTACGCGCTAGTTATTGCATCAAGGAAATTACGTGCCTATTTTTCTGCACATCCTATCATCGTATACACAAATGAACCACTGAAGAAGATATTACATAAGTTGGACGGCTCCGGACGTCTCCTTAATTGGTCCATCGCTCTTACCGAGTTTGATATCACCTACCAACCAAGGAAGACCCTCCTGGCACAGCCTTTGGTTGACTTCATGGTTGAGACTGCCTTCATGGGTGAGCACCTTCCCACTTCCCGCAAGCAAAATGCTACGGAAGAAGAAAAGTCTCCCATCGAACTCCCATCCAACTGTTGGATCCTGTATACGGATGGATCAGCTACAAAAGAAAGAAGCGGAGCTGGAGTTGTACTAGCAAGCCCGGAAGGAGAGTACACCATGCAAGACACCATTCGTTTCAAGTTCCCTGCCTCCAACAATCAAGCGAAATATGAAGCTCTAATATTTGGTATTGAGTTGGCCTCCTTCTACGGAGAAACTAAGGTGGCGACTTTCTGTGACTCCCAACTCGTTGTCAAACAAGTAAAGGGAGAGTATAACACCCAAGACCCCACCCTTACCAAATATAGGGACCTTGTCCTAGACATGACGAAGAAGATGGAATTTTTCGAACTCAAGCAAATAGGCAGGGAAGATAACCAAGTCGCAGACGTTCTATCTAAAATAGCAACCATGGATGTGTTTACATCTAAGACCAGTCCATATGTAGTTTATGCTGAGGAACCTGCCTATGAAAGACTAAAAGTCATGCTCCTGGATGGAGAGGAGAGATGTTGGATCGATGACTACATTGAGTACATTGAGAAGGAGAAACTCCCAGAAGATGAAGCTCAAGCTAAGCTTATCAAGAAGAGGTCCCCAAGGTTCGTTGTGATGAGCGGAGTCCTCTACCGAAGATCTTTCACGAAGCCCCTGCTAAGGTGTGTCTATCCCAAGGAAATTGAGAACCTCTTGGCAGAAGTACATGAAGGTGTTTGCAGCGGACACCCGGGGGCCAGAACCTTAGCTGACAAGATCATATCGCTAGTTTACTATTGGCCAAACCTAAGGGAGGACGCGCACGCCTATGTTAGAAAATGTGACAAGTGCCAAAGGTTCTTCGACATTCCTAGACTACCGGCAGTTGAGCAAACACTTGTAATACCCACATGGCCATTTGATATGTGGGGGATCGACATCATCGGACCCTTTCCTCCCGCCCGTGGTATTTGCAAGTACGTCATCGTAGCTGTTGATTATTTCTCCAAGTGGATAGAAGCAAAGGCATTGGCCAAGATAACGGAAGAGAACGCAATCAACTTCGTCCACGACTACATCTGGTGTCAATTTGGCCTTCCTCATACAATTGTCTTTGATCACGGACTCCAGTTCTCTACGGCATTTACAACGGAATTGGGAAGAGTCAAGGTCCGCCATGCGAAATCCTCAGTTAGAAGACCCCAAGGCAACGGCCAAGCAGAAGCTGCCAACAAATTGGTCCTAACAGCCCTTACCAAGAACCTTGAAGGACATGAGGGTAGATGGTTGGACGAACTTCCCCTAGCCTTATGGGCTGTTCGCACAACCACCCGGGGGCCAATCGGGGAAACCCCATTCGCATTAACCTTCAGTTCTGAGGCTATGGGACCAGCTGAAATGGCCATCCCTACTGTGAGAAACTCCGATTACGATGAGTAAGTCAACAAGGTTAATAGGCTCCTAGACCTTGACCTGGTAGATGAAAAATGACTAGCTGCACAGATGAGGATGGTGAATTACAAGCAAAGGACCAAGGCATATCATGACAAGAGGGTCATCAGAAGAGTATTCCAAGTATGTGATTGGGTACTTAGAAAAATTGAAGCAACTGGTAGGAAGGCAGAACAGAACAAGCTCTCCCCAAATTGGGAAGGTCCCTATATCGTCACTCAAGTCATTTGAGAAGGGACCTACAGATTGAAGACTAAGGAGGGGAAAGATCTCAAGCATCCATGGCATTCTGACAATCTCCGAAAATATTATCACTAGTCTAATTTCTTTTGCAGTAGATTAGTTTCTTATTTTCTGTCTTTTACTTTTTAGTTGATAGGATTGCAGTTCGATATAATCACGTTTCAGGTTTACGAAAGCAGTTTCTTCCAACATGCAAAGCAACTATCAACTCCTCACACAAACACCAGAAGACGAGGATCTTATCCCCGACTTTCAAAACATACACCTTACGTCTAGACAAGGGTCCGCCTTGACTCAACGACTACAGGCTCCTAACAGCCAAGTCCGAGGGTCCTCCTCGGCCTAATGGCTTACCTTACATCCTGACAAGGTCCGCCTTGATTCCAGGATTACAAGTATCACAGTCAAGACCGAGGATCTCTCCTCGACCTAATGACTTGCCTCACGTCAAGACAAGGAAACACCTTGTCACTACGACTAAAAGGCATCACGTCTGAAACCTGTGCACGAGTCATCTTCCTTGGCATAAGGAGACAAAAAAGAAGAAAGTGCCCAACAGTCAAAGCCGAGGAGACCTTCCTCCGCATATGCGACTTAAGAGTACAGTCAAAGCCTAGGAGTCCTTCCTCGGCCTAAATACTTGCTCAATTAACGGGGAACGAGGGACCCTCCTCGAATTCCACCTTCACAAGTTTTGTGCCTATGCATAGCATACAAACAAACACTCAAACAATTCATGGAAACAATATGAATTAAAACAAAAAAGACTTTTTCATTGATGTTCAAAGGAAAATACAAGTCCTAACATCTATTACAGAAAAGGAAAAAGAAAAATCCTATCCTAAGTTTGCTAGCCATCATTAAAAGGCTCTTCAAGCCATTCCCCGGTGATAGTGCCGGGGGGAGGAAGAACAGATTGATCAGCTTGAACCCTAGCTCCCTCGGCATTTCCTCCCCGGCCTCGGCTTCCCCATCTTGGATGGCCCCCACCAAGGCCTGAAGGTTGCCAGGAACAACTGATGGGGGCACCCACACTTCTCGGCCAGCTTGAGCATCCATCTCGGCCATCACATCCATGTTGTACTGAGAGAAGGGAATCATGGGGTGAAGAGCCCTGGCTTCTTGGTCATACTGATCGTGGCTGATCAGCAGAGCAATCTTGTTCAAGTCCAAGCCTGTGGAAGGATCAGCTAGCAGACGACGGGCCAAGTGAAGGTACCCATCCTCGAACATTGTCGTTGTCTTCTCATCCACGGCATCCTAGAAGGCCGAGCTGGCCACCATGGCATCTTGAAAAGCTGTGCTAGCCTTAAAGCGTGCCACGGCTTTATCTCGGGTATCCTTGGCCTGAGCATTTTTTAGCCGGAGTTGTTCCTCGGCTTTATCTCGGGCATCCTTGGCCTGAGCACGAGCCTCCTCGGCTCTCTTCACCTCGGCCTCAACCTTGGCCTGAGCAGCTTCGAGCTCGGCATCCTTGGCCTTCAAGAGCTCGGCCAGGTTAGCCTTCTCGGCTTCACTTTTCTTGTAAGCAGCCTTGGCATCAATCACTTGTTTCTCTTGGGCCTTGGCCAAGACATTTTCATATGCCGCAATGATAAATTTGTGTTAAAACCTTGAACAAGCACAAATAAAAGCAACAAGTTTTAAAGTACGAGATAACTACCTCAGCCAGCATGAGTCCCTTACGGCAGAGCAAGTTATCCCTGCTCGGCTTCTCCTTCACCAGGGCGTCGTAGGCATCCTCGTCCATGGTACTTTGGACGGGAGCTCGGCCCAACCTCAATAGGGGACCCTTCCTGTCTTGTTAAGGAAGGCCCTTCATACGGGGAACGTTTGCCGCCAGGAGCCGAGCAAGCTCCTCGGCCTCAGCTTGAGTCTTGGCAGTTTGGATGGTCAGGGGAGGAGGAGCCTCAGGATTGGAAGTTTTACCAGCAGGCCTCTTGGCTGAAGGTTCCTCGGCTGAGGCGCCTCGAGGCCTCTTGGAGCCAGAACGCCGATGGACGAGATCAGCGTCCTCGGTCGCCGGAGCAACCATCTCAGCAGCATCAACATGGGGGCTATCTCCCTCCCCAGTTGTTGGGTTAGCCCGTTCCTCGGACGCCGCCTCCTCGGCATTCACCTCCTCATGCAATTTGAGGGGAAGGGGGTGGTCACCCTGAGCACCCAATATAAGGTTGCGGGCATTGGCGTCCTCCTTTCTCTCCGTCAAGCCTGACTTCTTAACTTGACGTCTCTTTTGCTTGACCAGCTCCATGGGACTTAGCCTCCTCATAGCTAATTCTGCTTCCTCCTCGGGGGTCAAAACTGCAAAGGCAAGGACGAAATGGTTAAGTACGAGCAGAAAGAAAGTCAACAATAAGGCAAAAAACAACAAGTGTCAAAAGGATAAAATATTTACATCCAACCACGTCTTCTTCATCCAGACACTGGTCAAGGGGAGGGACCTTACACCTCGGACAATCCTCATGAAATACGAGGCTGGGATGCATTGTCCAATCATTGAAACGCCTCCCCCTCTTAATAGTGACGAGGGGAACCACCGCGTCCTTCAGTCCCGGCATCAGTCCAGCCTGGACATAATAATGGTCCGAGGCCTCAATTGCCGACCAGTTGAGGAGTCCCACCTCAACAAACTCCTCTAAGCGCTTGATCAGGTCCTTGGTCCATTCATATTGCTGAACAGGGCCTGATGAAGTTGGAGGACGGCAAGGGGATTGGAACTCCCAGCCTTGGCGGCTCTCAACCCTAATTACATGGTTGTCCCAACCCGCCACTTTGCTTGACATCAGGAGAAGAATTTTGGGCTTCTTGGGTGCACTCCTAACGACGAGGAGCCAACTGTCCTTTACAAAGCTGACTTGGTAGAAGTTCTAAAAAGCTCCCATGGTCGGCTCGTAACCTAAGCTACGGCAAAGGACAATGAAGCTAACCAGAACCCTAGTACCATTGGCTCCTAGCATGGCCGGCACTGCCCTTATGTCATCTAAAAATTCGTTAATAAAGGGGTCCAAAGGAAGACAGAGCCCCTGTTGAAATTGTTTGAAGTAGAAGTGGACGTAGTCTTCATTGTAGTAGAAGCTCCTCTCCTCCTTATCCGTCTTAAGATCAATTTTGCCCATATAAGTTAACTTATACTCGACTTTGTCCACCCCGTATGTGGAATATAACTTCATCAGCATAGGATCCCCGGCCTTTGGAGCCCTCTCTCGTTGTTTCCCTTGGCTTCCCCTTCCTCGGCCTCTACAGCCCTCAACTTGGGCACCTTCCATGAAGGCATCAACAATCTGAGTTGACGAGGTGGCCTCTCCCCCTCTTCCCGTCATATCTGCAAAAAGACGAGGAGCATAAGTTCGTGACCTCGTCCATAACTGACCTTAAGACGGGGAAGAGGGATATCCCCCCTCGTCATTATAGAAAGACCGAGGAGGGAGCCTTACCACTCTGACGCTCGCGAACTACGTGATCAGAAGAAGGATAGAACAACTCGATGTGTTCCATTATTTATGTTCTATCCTCAAGCAACACTACATTACGAGTCGAAGAATCAATTCGGTCTATCCTTGTTTTATCTGGGTATTGGATGAACATCCGGGTACAGCCATAACTTCTCAACATCTTTCCTATGTCATCCAAGTTCAGCATCAACCATGGACCTCTCTCTCTACGATAAACCCTCAGATTGCCGGTGTGATATCCATAACGGAATCGGGGAGAATGGTCCCAAGAACGAGCCATTTCTAAGGGGAATCAAAGATCAATGGGGGAGTTTTATTCAATATTCAAAGGAGCTCATACAAAATTCAAAGAAAATCAAAGATTCAAAGTTTTGAGAGTTAAAATTGATGATTCATGAAGAAAAGCTTCAAAACATTCAACAATGGCGGTTCTTTTTCTTGAACACACTCAAATCCTTTCTAAAACCCTAGAAAGCCCAAATCATGAACGGAATGCATAGAAAAGGAAGAAATTTCATACCTAAGTTTGAAAGAACGGTCGCAATCACACTGGAGGATCACAACACCGGAAACCTAAGCCTCGCCGGAAATTGGGAATGATGAAACTCTGAGATTCGCCGGTGAACTTCTCGCCTGTGCTCTCAAATAATTGGGGTGTGTAAAGGTTTAAATGGAATGGTTTTAGCTTTTTATACTCGCTTAATCGGGTCAAACCCATGGGTAAAGCAAGAATCCGGGTAAGGCACCCCCAAAATTAATTGCTGGTAACAACCTCCAAGGCGTGACAAGACTGGGGGGCCCCATGTAATCATCAGAATATTAACCGTTAGATAATGAAGCGACGCCAAGGACACGTGTCAAAGCTTGTTCGTATCCTATAAGCCGAGGACGAGATGACTTTCTCCTCATCCTAAGCCGAGCTAGAAAGTCGGGGGCCACTGAACAGTATAAACCGAGATACGAACATGGGCTTGCCCGAAGTTGGGCCCAAATAGATTGGGCCATAAACATAATCTAATACCAAGCGTTAGGGCCGAGGTACCTTCCTCGTATGCCGAGGAGCATCCATCTCGGCCTTACATCAACAACGTGCTCTTCGTATTTGGCTCATCATACACCGAGATATCACAAATGACGAGGAAAGAAAAGTTCTTACCTCGACATTTCATAAAATGATGAGGAGACAGAATCATTTATCCCGGCATATTCACATGTCGGCCAATCATCAAATGACGAGGAAGAAGAATCATTCATCTTGGCTTACTTGCCAATGCCGAGATGAATCATTCATTCTCCTCGGCGTTCCGGCTAGCAGATCGTACAATCCTATTCAAACAAGGATTCAACAGTTATGATCCAATCAGGATTGTAACCACCTACACCAATTCAAGTCAAACAATGACTCCTTAACAGATATAATTCTCTTAGGATTATGTCTTATCTCTTCACAAGTTCACTTCAACATGGATTCTATCAATCTATCCCTATAAATACAAGCCATATGGCTCATTATTTGGTACGTTACTTTTTACAATACAGAAACTCTGTCAATTTAGTTTCTCAATCATAAATCGTGAACTTACTCTCACACCGGAGGGCCTTTAGCCGGAGTCGCCCCGACTTAGTTTACGTGTTTTCTCTTATTTTCAGGCCTTGCAATCTCCGGAGCATCCGAACGCTGGGATTTGGGCTCATTTGACGATTTTGACATCATCATTGGATATTTTAACAACGGAGATGGGCCAACAAAATATTTTGGGCTCATTGGATTTGAGCATATCTAATGGGAAAGTGTCAAAATAGAGAGTAAAAGAAAAACGAGCATTTCATAATGACAAATGATGGCAATATGGAAAAATAAATGAAGTAAAAAATAACATGAAAATACACATAATATTTCCGTGGTTCGGCAAAAGTGTGAACTTTATTCCGTGCGAACAAAAAGGAATGTAGGAACCGTAGATCAGAACGGAGGGAGTCGATCACAATCCCCTTCTTAGTGGATTGATTATCTTGCATTCACCACTGCTAATAACCATAGTTATTAAGACAACAGTTATCCCCGTTTGAATTTAGAATAGTATTGAGACGGAATAAGAGTCTTTAAGTGGGTGCTAAAAACATTTTAATACAGTTACTAGAATATGTATATTGTTGTGCAATCGCAGCGGAAGCAATTAAACAATAACTAAGAACACACAAGCAATTGAGAAATCGAAAGAAAAAAGAGATGAAAATTATTGGGGTTTTGAACATTGCCTCTGTATTATTATATGCTATGTCTTATCATGTTACATAGGGTTACAAACTATTTATATCAGCTACAAACCCTAGCCAAACTAAGACCCAAATACGCAGAGACCCGTCAGGCCCAAAACCCCCCCGTCGCCTTGAGGCGCCCGCCCCAAGATAACCTAGGCGTCCGCCTGGCGATGATCCAGCCTCAACCACAGCCTCGGCAACTGATGTGCCAGCCTCGGCCAGACCAGGCACCCGCCTGGTGAGATGCCAAGCCAAGCAGCACCTACAGCCTTCAAGGCGCTCGCCCCACCAGGCTCCATGCGGCCGCCTCAAAGCCATGGACTACGACCCCATTCACTGCTTCCCAGGTGCACGCCTCGGCAGCATGGGGCGCCCGCCTCAGCCACGGGATCACGAGCCACCATCCTACAATCTCCACCTTGGCGAGAATTCACCCAACCCAACAGAAGATACAAGGAACTAGCTCGAACCTCCCCACCTCTAACAGCTAGAGATGTGTAACAAATCCAAGCAGTGCTTGAACTTGTCAGTAGTAACTGGCTTCGTCAACATGTCAGTAGCATTCTCCGTCGTGTGAACCTTATCTAGCACAACCTCACCCATATAAATCAACTCCCGAATCTTGTGAAACCGTACATCAATATGTTTCGTCTGTTGATGATAAATATGATTCTTTGCCAGAAAAATTGCGCTTTGACTGTCACAAAGAAACTTCACTCCACCTTGCTGAATGCCCAATTCGTTGACTAAACCCCGAAGCCATAAGGCTTCCTTTGCAGCTTCAACAGCTGCGATGTACTCCGCTTCCGTTGTAGACAATGCAATAATCGACTGAATTATAGATCTCCAACATATGGGTCCACCACCAAGAGTAAACGCATAACCCGTAGTCGACCTCCTCTGATCCAAGTCACCCGCATAATCTGAATCAACATATCCCACAACAGAAAGCTCCTCACTCTTACCTCCAAACATGATGCCATAATCCATAGTGCCCTTCAAATATCTGAGAATCCACTTGACTGCTTCCCAATTCTGTTTACCCGGATTCGCCATATACTTGCTAACCACAATAATAGCTTGCGCCAAATCTGGCCTCGTGCAAACCATAACATACATGAGACTTCCCACTGCGCTTGGATAGGTGTAAGTACCCCAATCTGGATCACCCTCTTCCGAGGACACAGAAAACACCGCAGACTCACACAAACGCAGTCTCGAATACCCATAACCCTCAAAAAACCACAAAACCACGAACCAAAACAAAGGAGGGGCCTTTCTGGAACAAAAAAGGACAAAAGGACTTTTGAGGAATTATGTGAAAAAGCAAAAATGGTCCATACGGACCTCTTTGTTGTCATAATTACTGAATCCTCTTAAAGTCCAAATTATTCCCTCAAATCCCGGAAGGCATCATTACTGAACTTCATGGGAGGTTCGTACGTACCTTTATGCATGCAAGTTGGTCCGTATGGACCTTCTTGTTACCAGACACCATCATTGCTTAATCTTCTTAAAGTCCACTTATTCCCTCAAATCGAGGAAAACCAAAACCTTGGATTACATGGAAGGTCCGTACGGACCTTCTTGCACATTTCTGAGGACTTTAAATAGAGGCTCCCCCTCCCTTATTTCACACATCTCCCTCTTCTCTCCTCTCCCCCTAGCCTTCAGGCACCCCTCTAAGACCCTTCGGGGCAATCTCGGCCCCTTTCGGATCCTTCCGAGGCCTTTCGAACTCCCTTGCGGTGCTCTGAAGCCTCTTCGAGCGCTCCCGCGCTGCCCCGAGGCACTCTCGAGGTACTCTGAGGCCCCTCGTGGTACTTCGAGGCCTTGCCTGGTCTTTCCCGAGGTGTCCCGGCTCTTTCCGAGTCAAACCAGCAACTGAAACGCACGCCGAACCTCTGCCCGAGTAATCCCTGCCATCTCAATGCACGCCGAACCTCTGCCCGAGTAATCCCTGCCATCTCAACACACGCCGAACCTCTGCCCGAGTGATCCCTGCGATCCCCACGCACGCCGAACCTCTACCCGAACACAACCTACAATCCCAACGCACGCCGAAACTCTGTCCGCAGACAACCGGCTCCTCCCGAATCAATCCCGGTCCATCCTGGAACACTATTCCATCCTCAAACACTATTCCCCAGCGGAAGACAGACACGAACCAACATTGGTAAGGCTTCCTTCCTACACTATTTCAATACATTTCAATAAAGCAGTGTACAATGTAGACATCCGATACAGCATGCATTTTTTAAAAGCACATACACACACACACACAACAGTTAAAGAATATTAGGGGTATCCGAAAGACTAGTTTTTACGAGGCAACTCGGGTGAGCTCTAAGATTCTAATATTCTCTTCCCGATGAGTCATCTGACCTCCGAACTCAAAAATCTCATCACACAAAAAAAAAACAGTTTATTTTTAAACTGATGCCCTTTTTCAATGTTTTGGGCTTAATAAAAACGGTGTGGCGACTCTACAAAGCAAAAACACGGCGAGACACCTCCCAACACCGCAAATGGAATAAGCCAGATGCCGGGGCGCGAACGCGCTGCCTCTCGAATCCGGGCGACTTCCCGAAGCGGGCAAAACGCGAGATGTCGGGGCCTCCGCGCGCGAGCCGGATCCGGGTAATTTCAGTTGGCGACTCCGCTGGGGACATTTTGTTTTAAAAAACTTTTAAACAAAATAAAAGATTTTTAAAACAATGATGAGGGTCAAACTTTCATTTTACCCCTTTCTTTAACTGTTGTGTGTGTATACATGTGCTTTACTTTTTATTTTACAAAAAAAAAATAAAAGTACAAAAAAAATGCATCAATATACATCTGTGTACATACATTTAAAATTATTCAAAAAAATTTTTGTTTTACTCAGAAAAAGAATTTTAGAGACCGCACACTACACGCACTGCTGCCTCGGTTACACTGCACACTACTCACACTGCTGCCTCGGTTACACCGCACGCTACCCTCACTGCTGCCTCGGATACACTGCACACTACAACCCTTAACCCGGAGTGGTCTCAGTTGCATTCCGTTTGGTCTTCCTAGGCCTCTTGGACGCGCACGGGATCATTCCAAACATCCCATCCTAGCCAAGCGTCAACCTTGCACGTTTGAGTCTTAAGTCACACTCTGTCCAGACTCGGTTGGTTTTTACCCAGTCCGTGTCATACAAGCCTGGATTCATATCCCATGCCGGCCATTTTCTGAGTCAAAGCTCGAAACTCAAGATCCCTTGCGCAAGCAAACCGATGAAAGGTCATGCTAAAATCTTGATCCGATCTTGATTTTCCGAAGCTACACCCAGACGATGTTCCGTCCCGGATATACATCCATGCCCACATGACACCATGTCATCAGGCCTTTAATACATCAGCCATGACAATATGACCCAGCCAACGCCTAACATCACAGATCCCTTGCGCAAGCAAGGTAAAGAGAGGTCATGCCGAACTCTTGACTCGATCTTGACTCAATGGCCGGCTCAGTTCACTATTCACATGGCTAACGCATTAAAATGAACATGACAGGCTCGGTCCTTAGGTTCGATTTTTCTTTTATGCCGGTGGAAACCGCTTGCCCTATAGGACCCTCGCCCGTGGCTGTCCACCCTGGGATGTCGAAATACAGGTGCAAAACGAGGGGCTTATAGCCGCACAGATGGTCTCCACTGACCCAGGATCTAGCATAGTTGCGAAAAAGAAGAGCATTCTTTTCCAACCTACCTAGGACTCTGAGAAAACACGTTTTAAGTAAATTAAAACAACAAAAAAAAAACAAAAAATAATAATAGAAACGGAAACCGCATGTCACGTGAGCTTTCCCCCTTTTATCCCGAAAGGCCTTCCCATGTCTAAACCTTGCCCATCACCCCCTCTAGCGAACCGAGAGTGGTTGAGAATACCCGGGAGCCGCCTTTTCAGTATCGAGGTCACAAGGTCCCACAGCCCTTCCAGTTCAACGGTCCGCACCGTCCGCTACTCCCCCATGACGGGATCGACAGATAACAGTGAGGGAAACGGAACCCCACCACTAAGGAACCTCCAGACAATGGAGGAGGTTTTGCGAGCCTTCGAAACTATCAAGAAGAGCCAAGAAGAGCAGCAAGCCTGGATCGTAGACACCCTGCGTCTTCGAGGAACCATTGCAGTGCCCCAACCTGATGGAACCTTCATCCTCATAGAAGACGAAGAAATACCGCCTCCCCCGGTTTCTCAAAGCTATCAGCAGGTCCCGCCTCCGCCAAGCTACGAGATCCCAGCAACGCAAAGCAGCTCTCGCTCAAAGCTCCCCTCAGGCATCAGTCAAGCAGCTCCTACATGCCCGCCTCAGCAAAGTCAGTTTCCCAGCTCTGCACATCAAGCTTATTACCAACAGCACACATACATGCCTGCTGTGCCAGATCCCAATGCATCTCGGTATCCCCCAGGATTCAAGCCTACCACCCGCTTACCCGGGACGGGCATCCCAAGCGGATATCCCGACATCTCAAGCCTGCCACCCACTAGTCTGCCACTTGGGGCTAATGAAACATTTCCCCAATTCCCAAACACAACCCTTAGCGGACCTGGCAATCACGCCCCTAACGTCAGCACTCCAGGGTATGGGTTGGTATACACTCAACTACCTCCCCAAGACTCCCGAATGGCGATCCCATTAGCCAATCCACCTCCATCTTTGGTTTCTATCCCCGAAAACGGCAACCCACCTCAACCTGCCGATCCCCACATGGCTTGGCTGATCGAGCAAATAAAGGACATGCAAGGCAAGCTATCCAGTTCTCGGAAGGATTCCCTCCTGCCTACTGATCCAAGTAAAGTGGTCCCGCTCCCTCCAAAATTTAGGATGCCAGAAATGGAAAAGTTTGACGGGACAGAATGCCCAAAAACCCACATCGACACCTACGTCTTGGGTATGAGAGCTAAAGAGGCAACCCCTCAACAGATAGCAGACCACTTTCAGCATTCTCTCAAATCCACAGCGCTAAGGTGGTTCCTCAATGTAAAGGCAGAAAACCGCTCCACGTGGGACCAAATCAGCGAGATCTTCCTAGAGAAGTACCGCGCCAACCTTGAGTGGGAGACAAACCGCCATGATCTGCAAGCCACCGACCAAAAGGATGACGAACCAGTAGGCGAGTTCTATAAAAGATGGAACTGGAAGCTTAGTGAGATAATGGATCCACTTTCCAAAGAAGAGCAGATGGACATCTTCCATTCTTGCCTCAAGCCATCCCTGAGGACCTTGATTAGCCATCACTTCTATCCGGATCTCCGTGCCATGGTCAACGCCGGAACTAAGTTTGAGAAGACTCTAAGCCTTCAGAAGACAACAGCAACCCCTGCTTCCTCCTACCGCTATCGGACAAACCTGGAAACTTCAACACCTGCCCCGAACAAAGGAAAAGAAGCAGCCGGAACGGTACACTACATCCAGAACGGAGCTCAAGTAAACCGCGATCACGCAGCCCCAAGGAATAACAATCCCCCTCGTTTCCCGCAGTTTCAGCATTTTGACAACCTCGAAATGCCCCTGGGCCAAGTATTTGAAGCTTTGGTGAAGCGAAATCTTCTCAAGCCTCTCGAGAATTTCCAACCAAAGACTCCCAAGCCCAACATGGACATGAGCAAACACTGCGCCTTCCACAGCTACCCCGGCCACACCACCGACAATTTCTTCGTGCTAAAGCAGGTGGTCCAGGGGCTAATCGAAGAGGGAAAATTGGAACGCCCTCGTGGCCCCAATACCATAGGAATTCCATTCCCCCGGAACGACAGGGTAAACACAATAGCCTTTGACGAAACTCCAAGCGAGAGCAGACCCCCTGCAATTTCTGAAACCATCAGCATGCTGTCTTGCTATGACTGGGAATGAGAAACCAGAGTCAAAAGGTCTCGTGACCGGGAATCCAGACAAGAACGCCCAAGGGCAACTGTCCCCCTACGATCTTTGCCCCGACCAAGGCAAACCAATGGATGGATCGAACGCTCCCCAGAGGAGACTGAGTCAAATGGTAGCACGGGAAGCGGTCTAGCCTTCACAGACGATGACTTGCTGATATGTGAGAATCGACACAACGAATCCCTCCTCATCCTCATAAAAATAGAGATGTTCTTCCTCCCAAACGTCTTGATTGATAACGGCTCCACAGTCAACATCATCGCTTTGAGCACACTGAAACGACTCCGTATCGACCGCTCCCTGATAAGGCCTTCACCCCAGGTAATCCAAGCCTACGACTCCACTGCACGACCAATCGTAGGAGTCATCAATCTGAGGATCCAATTCGATGCACAACTGGAGTCGGTAGAGTTCCCAGTCGTGGAAATCAAACCAACCTTCTCTGCCTTGCTGGGACGACCTTGGATACATCAGATGAAAGTGGTATCATCTACTCTTCACCAATGCGTGAAATTCATCAATGCCAATGGAGTGCTCAAGGTGATCCGCGGAAGCAGTACAATGGCAAGCGCTTGGCCGGCAAGCTACGACCTAGAAGAAGGTCCCGACATGACCGAATACTCTTCTCCACATGAGTCTCCAATCCTGTCCCGCTATGAAGTGGATCCCTACATCCACGCTCTAAGCCGCGACGAGCTAGAAATCGAAGAGCTCATGGGTCAAGACGACAACTCTGACATATGCGACTGCGAAGAATGCTTAAGAGAGGATCAAGAGATGGACGCCCAGATGGAGATTGACCGAGAGTAGACCCTTACTTCACCGAAAACCCTCTTGCAAATAGGCTCATCACCGATCCACTGATACAGGACAACCCTCTGGCCGACACTCTCGGATCTCACGGGGACAGCCATCACAGCATAGTCTAATTCAACATCCCGGTGTCAGACCTAGATGAACACTGGCGCAACCTCCTCCACGGCCTAATCAGGGAAGGAGAGATAGCATGCCCCCTCCAAGCAAAGATCCCAGATAAAGAGGCGGATTCTATGAAAATGATTAACATCAGCAAGAATCAACTCCGAATCAGCAAATGCTTCGCCCTCTAAGAAGTATCCCTCGGCGACTTCTATCATCAAAGACCCCCAAGGACGGGTAACAACACTAATGGAGGGACGTCATCAGGGGAGCAACCAAAAACCTCCGCGATCTGGTTTGAAGTCGAACCACATGCTAGCTATTTTCCGGGTATCGTGCCAACTAAAAATTGGCCACCAGAGCCATCGCCACTCCCTCTAGAGCTACAGCCTGCCAAGAGTAATGAAGCCTGGTCCAACCCCTCGTCGCCTATAGTCTAGCTTTGAGTCATGTTGTCTGTGAATTCATGTCTTTCGAGTCATCTGATGGCTCTACGCGTGAAGATCGTGAGTCCATAATCAACAATGTACAGTCTTTACGCTTTCAATAAAAGGCCCGACCTTTCTAAATATCCCTTCATTGCATCTTTAACAAATGATAAATTAACTAACACATAAACAGTTAATAACAATTCATTTATACAAAGAAGCAAACACAATAATTGAATAAATGCATTTAGCAAACATTTAAGCATGTTGTCAAGCGAGAGAAAAATCGGGCCCAAGCTGCCGATGAGGTTTTAACCAAAGTGAATTTGGGAACTGTTGAAGAGCTAAAGAGACGCAAGTCCGAAGCCATTTCCAGTACAATCAGATCTTCCAATACCTCAAGAACGGGGAAATCGCCTTCATGAACGAAGAAGGCCCAGCGCGAGGAAGGGGAAAAGCTTGAAACATCATGGCCCTAAAATGCCTCGCCTCTCACTTTGTCATCCTTGGGGACATGCTTTGTACAAGAAGCGCTACCAAGGACCACTCCTACGCTGCATCGGCCCGGGAAGAAGCAAGCGAGCTCATGAGCGAAGTCCACAATGGGGCTTGCGGTCCCACATGAACGCCCGAGCCACGATGAAAATCATTCTCGGGATGGGCTACTACTGGATCTCCATGGAGGCGAGGCGCATCCACTTTGTCCGAAGGCTGCGACAAGTGTCAACGGTTCTCCAACCTCAATCATCTACCTCCTCACGATCTCTCTTTGCATGACTACACCCGGCCCTTTGCCACTGGGAATTGACGTCATCGGAAAAATCGCTCCGCCAGGCAGCAACAGCCACGAGTTCATCTTGGTAGCCGTCGACTGCTTCACCAAATGGGTCGAAGCCAAGTCCTACAAAGTGCTCACATCTAAGAAAGTCGCACACTTCCTCAAGGAAAACATCATCTGCCGATACGGCATCCTGAACGAGGTCATATCAGACAACGGCTCCCATTTCGAAGGAGAATGCGAGAGACTGCCGACAGAATTCAAGATCACACGCCACAAGTCTTCTCCCTACCGACCACAAACAAACGGCGCCGTAGAAGCAGCAAACAAGTCTCTTGAACGAATCATCCGAAAAATGACCACCCGAGAACGAGATTGGCCCGAGAAGCAGCACCTTGCACTTTGGGGCTACCGAACATCAGTCAGAACAGCCACGGGAGAAACCCCATTCGCCCTGACATACGGGATGGAAGCAGTCCTTCCCATTGAATTGGAAATTCCCTCACTCCGAGTGCTGCTAGAAAATGACGTCAACGAATTCGAATGGCTCCGAAGCCGACACGACGAATTGGCTCTGCTGGACGAGCGACGACTAAAGGCCATAGAACACGTCCGAGCCTACCAGAGCAGGATGGCTAGAGCTTTCGACAAGAAAGTCAAGTCCCGAGACATCAGGGAAGGCGACACAGTACTCGAAGAAAAGCCTCCCGCTCGAACCAACCCCTTTGGGAAAATGGGAACCAACATGGATCGGCCCTTTCGTGGTTCAAAAGATCTTCTCCGGAGGTGCCATGAAGGCGATGCACCTAGACGGCAATCCGCTTCATGAATCCGGTCAACGGAAGCAAACTCCGCGAGATACTTCGCCTAAAGAAGAACAATTGTGCATCTCTTGGCACTCCATGTAGTGTCGAACTACGCGGACTGAGCCCTCTAGTCAGGAGACGTAGGCAACCTTAATTGGTCCGGTCTAAAAACACACAAAAAAGTCAAAAGTTTGAATGTCAATCAAGACCTCCATCAAACTACACACTTTCCAGGAGCATGCCCCCACCATCACCTTGACCAAGTTAAACAACGGCGGCAACATCAAAGGACATCGAAAGGTCACTCGGCATCAAACGGCGGCCCATGTCTGCTTCCAAGCCAGGGGCTTGTCTTCGCCCTCACGCGCTTCGAAAAAAAAAGAGCTCGAGCAAGGGCTCACAAAAAAAAAAAGAAGCTCAAGCAGAAGCTACAAAAAAAGGGTCAAGAGCCCGACGCCAACAAGAGGCAAGGAAGCTACGGAAAAGACCATCAAAATGACTTGTCAGGGGATCATCCGACCTCTCAGCCAAACACAAAGCCCTGAGAAAAGGGGATTGCCGTCAAGGCCCAGGCCGCTTCAGTCCGCAAATGCAACAGAAAAGTCCAAAGATGGACACAGCCAAGGTTCACAAAAGACACAAAAGCGAACAAGAGATCTTGCGTCTCGACAAAGCTTTAAAAGTAAATCACAAATCACTAACGATTACAACATTCCTTGATGAGTTCAAGCACGGTCTACTCTCAAGTTCACAACATGCTAAAAGACAGCTTAATACATTTAACAAATAATGTGTTTACAATGCAATGAATGGATACCTAGGAGGTCATTCCGCGCCGTCTGCGCTTGTCCCCTCGCCATTCTTCCCTTTCTTCCCTCGTCCCCGGCGAGTCTTCTTTCGCTCCACGCGAGCCAGCTCTGCGTCTCTCAGTCCGAGATCAGGGGTCCTCCCCGTAGAGTCAAACAATCCAGCAGCTCTCAGGGCTTCATTCGCCCGTGCTTCGGCTCGGATCTCCTCCCTGCGAGTCTGCAAGAAAGGACCTCTCTCCGTCAGTCGGTCAACTCTAGTCTCGTAATCAAACAAAGTGTCTCCCGTCACATCCTGAGGGTCAGACCAGGCTTCGGAACTCCTAAGGCAATAGCTACTACGGCAACCGGGTCCCAAAATCGCTTCACGCCTGTTCCCCAAAGCCACTTGGGACTGCCCAACATGCTGCTCGTACCAGGCCAGGTACTGGGTTGTCAATACGACACTCTCCCGACGTCTAAGGAGCACCACAGGAGGGAAAGCGGAATACTTCCATACCCTTAGAAAATACAAATGAGCACCTGGAGCTGCCATACAAAGAGGAGCTACCTCCGCAGTCGCAAGGTCATCCCAGCCCAACAAAGGCTCCTGCTTCATCCCAAACTGCCAGGAAACAAGCGACGGAATATAGAAGGAAGACCAAGACAAACCTGGAACTCTGACAACATAGGACCCTTCCTGAAAGGCCCTCCTAGTCTCAATCCCCCAGTGCAGAACCCACCAACGGATCTGATGCGTACCAAGCCGTGCCATCCATCTCTCCCAGGCGGACTGATCCATATCCAACACAAGAGGTCGCTGAGCAAATGACCACGGGCTAAACAACATCGGAGCCTCGGGCATGGCCTGAACTCTCTCTCGCAGCCACAAGGTAAGCAAAACAGGGCTTCCCCCTCTCAGGAACCGATCCCCAGTCTCCAGACGGTCGATACCATGAAGAGTCTCCCCCAACACCAACGGGACAATATCCTCTCCACATGTGTAGTGCCAAACCACATCTAGCAAAGCGCCATCGCAAAAGCCAAGGGAGTTAACCATGAAAAGCGTCGCTATCACGCACAAGGCAAATGCATCCCAAGAGACATCACTCTCATCATCAATCATGAACCGCTCCGGCAGCGCAGAAATGTCAATATGACCCGAATCAAGGATCATGCCCTGCACTTCTTCCAACGAAGTCCGAAGAAAGCCTGCAAGCTTCACGCTCACAGCGGCACCGCCAATCAAAGGAAGCGAGATGGCCTCCACCTCCGGTCCTCCAATAAAAGCCCGAAAATCCTCAAAGGTGGGCACTACCTCATTGCAGGAGAAGCAATACACATGCCTCCTAACATCCCAGAACTTCGCGGTAAACCGTAACAACTCCCAATCAGGAACCAACTCCTTAAGGGACCAAACTGAGCAAAGTCGAAACCTTACCTCAAAAGCCCGCCTCTGATGCCTCATACGGTGTCGCATCCACATTTTCAGCCGCTCAAGGAAGTGTGCTTGCCGCTCCTGCGAAAGCCTTGGCAAAATTCTTGGAACGTACGAAGAATCCATGGCAAAAATGGAGGTTCCTAGAGAAAATGGAGAAGAAAGCTCGAAAATGGCTGCAAATGGGGAATGGGGAGAGTCCAGACATCCGGAAAGCCTTTATCCCTTCCCAAAAGCAAAGGTGATCCGTACGGACCTCTTTGCACCTTAGGTTGGTCCGTACGGACCTTGTTGCATCCTGGCCCTACTTTCCCAGCAAACAGTACAACAACCACTGTTCCTAGCAGGACCTTGCTCCAAACTGCCCAAACTCTGGCCAAAGCCATTTCCGGCAAGCACACGCTACCCACAAACACACTCTCAGCTCATGTGGAATGCGCACATAAAAAAAAATAATAGAAACAATTCCTAGGACAATTCCCGGGAATCACTAAGACATATTACATCTTAGAATAAAATACTTTGCGATACAAATGCGAATGTTTTATTACAGGTACAATGTCTGTTGCTAAACAAAAAAAAGAGAATATATGGAAAGAGGGAAAGCAAATGAACCCTAATCTGACTCTTCAGCATCATCATCATCACCAACATCCTCAAGCGAGAAGTCGGGCATCCCGGTAAACTCGCCAGTCACACCCTCGTCGTCAGAATACTGAACCCCCTTCTGGGGTGGGTACTCAAAATACTCTGAGGGGTCAAACCCGGCAAAAGGATCGAAGTAGGCAGGCTCTGACGAACTCTCTCCCTGTGCCTCCTGCGAAGGCATGAACTGGTGAAAGACCGGCGGCCTCCGGACCCCCGAAGACGTCCCGGCATCCATGCTATGCCGCCCCCGCGAAGGTCCCTCCTGCTGTGGCTCTGGCTCGGCTCTCGGTGGGGGAACGTCCACAGAATGCCTCGAAGGCATCGGCTCGTACGCCGGCACACGCCGCGAAGACCGGCAAGACAGCTTCCCCGCCAACTTCTTCGCGAAGGACCGCATCGCCACATAACGGCGGGTCAGCGTGTCGAAGGCTCTCCCCGGGACCTGCACAAGCAAGCAGCCAAAGAAATGCTCAGCTAAAGAAATACAGTCATACTCAACAAAAGAGAAAAATACAGAAAAGATGCCAAAATGGAAAAGAGTAAGCACACTCACCGGCGCATCCGGGTCAACCCGATAAGCAGCAGGAGCCAGCTCAGGCACGGGTACCGACACCCTACGCCTCGACGAGTCGCCCCGTATATATGTGAAATCCGGCCCAGGCACCGGAACCTCTGGGGGACCTGGCGGGCCAGCCTCCCTCTCCCTCGCCAACACCTGTGGCGTCCTCAACTTCCTCCTCACGAAGGTCCCATACTCCTCTCCAAACAAGATAAACTCATCGGCACTCACGCCGCCAAGATACCTCTCAAACTCCAGCACATCCATATCCCAGGAATCCATCATCCCAAAGGCGGGTCCCTCGGAGCCAAGGGAAGCATACCCGGGCCATGCGGCCAAAAGACCCTCTCTCCCAAGTACATGACGTCGCAGGTCAGGCCCCGCAGCATCTTCCTCTGCGCTGTCACCACGGGAGCACCCTCAAAATCATCAGCCTCATATCGAGCCCAGGGATACAGAGCAAACTCCACCGGGCTATCTCTCCCCAGATGCGCCTGCACCTCCCCATAGGTAATGGTGAGCTTCCCCCTACTGGTCCTCCTCCTCCTCGCCGGACGGGCCCAGCCCAACATAGCAGGATAGGCCGCTATGGCCCCATCATCTCGATCCCACGGGACGCACCAGAAGATCTCGTAGAACCACACTTGCGACAAAAGCAGAAAAGGCTCAGTGCAAAAGAAAGCGGAGAAATGATAAGTTGCTAAATCAAAAACAGCAATAAACTCATAGCTCCAAAGCAAAATCAAAGCAGGCCAAAGAACTGGCCACGCCTCGGCTAAACCGGTCCAAGGAGAAGTAAAGCTCGGCCAGGCCCGCCTCGCCCCAAGCTATATCGCAGACTCTCTCCAAATCAATCAAGCTCTCCAGCAGAGCAAAAGGAGCCGTGGTTGCGTTGTTCGAGAACAGAGTCTCAGAAAGGGTAAACCACAGAAAGGAGCGTGCCAGCTGATCCGCCGTCACCAGGCCAATGCCACGGCAATAGGCCCCAATATTGGCCGTAATCCACATCTCCACATCACTGTACAACATGCCCAAGCCCAGCAGCTCAGCCAGCACGTCCTCGGCTATCCTATCTCTCCACCGCACTGGCCCTCCTTTGAAGGAAAGCCCGGTGATAGCAGCAAAATCGGTGGGCGTCACCGTCACCTCGCCCCAGCTCAGATGGAAGGTGTGGGTGGTATCCCACCAATACTCAGATAAGCCCAGGAAGATACTCTTGTTCTTCCTCGTATCAGAGATCCCGGCCAAGTTCTCCACGAACACGCCCAAGCCGGAAGCATACACCAACCTCTTAGGGCTCGGCCTGCCCCCCATAGAGATGTCCGGCAACTGCTGCCACAGCTCCACTACAGCCTCGAGCGACCCCCGAGACTTCATCTTTTTGGCTTTCCCAGCCAAAAGCCCCTCATCCTGCAGGTAAACACAGCAAAGGTACGTCAGTCACAGTACTTAATACCAAAGCATATAAAAAAAAAGTCCGTCACAAAACACGGCACACATTGCACATACTTTTCACATGTAACCCGTCACAAAACACGGCATGCATTGCACATAATTTTCCCATGCAGTCCATCACAAAACACGGCACACACTGTACAAATTTTCTCAACAGAGGGACTAAGCCCTACACGACATATTTTCAATAGACCCGTCACAAAACACGGCACATATTGCACATAAACTCCCCACAAAAGTTCGTCACCAAAAACACGGCACACACTGCATGACACATTTTCAAAGGAAAAGTCCGTCCCTACACGGCACATACTTTCAGACAAAACCCGTCACAAAACACGGCACATGTCACATTTTTCGCAAAATTTGTCCCTACATGGCAATTTTTCTCACAATGTACATACAGAAATAGCATAAGGTACAAAACACCAAAGCATGCATTTCAAAGAGAGGCACATTTTTTTTACAAATAAGAGCTAATCTACACATTTTTGCACAAAAATCACATACCCACAATTTTTACATGCTCAATTTCAACAATTCATCACGAATTTCACAAAAAGCATGGCAAATAACAAAAGCCCCAAATATGCGAAAAACTAAAACCTAGTTCTAGCATTCAAAAATTCATGCAAGGAATCAAGACAAAATTGATTCCTTACCTCCCCGGCGTTCCTAACTCGCCGATTATGCACCTCCGGATTCGGATACAACACATCCGGGTTCTTCGAAGAAGGCACGAAGGAGATGCAATTTCTTTGAAGCTCCATCCTTTGTTCGATCACCACTTGGCTCCATTAATGACGCCACCTCCTTGATCCTTCCGCCATTGCAAGCAATTCAAGCTAAGAAAATGGAGAAATTTGGATAACAATGGAGTTTTTCTCCTTCTCTCTCTCTCTGGTGCACGAACAGGAAGAATGAAATGAAGGGTGGCCTCGGTTTTGAAGATGGTCAAAATCTGGGAACTGTAAAAATCACCATTGGTCCGTACGGACCTCTTTACATCCCAGGTTGGTCCGTACGGACCTCTTTGCAACATGAGGCCAAATTACTCCTTTGCCCTTATAATCTTTGCCCCTGGCTGTCCAAAGGCCTATTTCAGCAGATTCAATGTAGTTTGGTCCTTAACCCATCAAAACAAGCACCGGCCGTCAGTGTAAGTCCAGATTTTGCCCACTAAACGGCAACGCAACCACCGGCCGTCATCGTAAGCCCGGACCTCGCCCACTAAACAGTGAAACAAGCGCCAGCACCTCCAAGCACAAATCCCAAGGCACAAAATGCCTCCGAAATGCTAAACGACAACTCAAGCACTGGCCATCAAAGTAAGCCCGAGCTCCTTCCCCAGCAAGTCAAAAAGGGAATTCTTGCAAACCCGTACAAGACCGCATATCCCCAGAACCGGCCATCATCGTAAGCCCGTATTTCGCCCACTAAACGGCAACTCAAGCACCGGCTATCAAAGTAAGCCTGAAGTCACCTTCTCAGCAGAAAAAGCCCCTACAAGGCCACAATGATCCCCAACGGATGAACACCGGCAGTCATCGTAAGTCCAACCTTTTCCCCAAACTGATAAAATGCGAGACGTTCACACCTCTCGCAGTCAAAGCTCAAGGCAGCCATGCCTCCGCAAACCGCAGCCAGAAGACGAATCAAGTCCTCACGCATGACACAACCGCAGCCAAAAGACGAATCAAGTCCTCACGCATGACACAACTGCATTCAGAAGACGAATCAAGTCCTCATACATGACATATCTCCACCCCGGAAGGCTTTAAACCACTCGGTCCAGAAGACCGTATAAACCTCCCACATCACTATCTCCAGCCCGGAAGGCTCTAAACCACTCCGGAAGACCGTATAAACCTCCCAAATCACTATCACCAGCCCGAAAGGCTTTAAATTACCCTGTTTGGAAAACCATAATATTTTCATCTTAGGGCGCCACCACGTCCTCACAGTCGACCTCGGCGGTCACACGATACTTCAGGGCACCACCACGCCCGCATACACTCACAAATTCACGACCTCTGAACTACGACTAGGCTTGATTCCCGCTAGGGATACGTAGGAATCCTATCACAGGGTCCAGCCAGCTGACCTATACGGTTACCCAGGGCGCTACCACGTCCTTACCATCGACCTATACGGTCACCCAGGGCGCCACCACGTCCTCACAATTGACCTATGTGGTAACCCAGGACGCCACCACGTCCTTACCATCGACCTATACGGTCACCCAGGACGCCACCATGTCCTTACCATCGACCTATACGGTTACCCAGGACGCCACCACGTCCTTACCACCGACCTATGCGGTCACCCAGGGCGCCACCACGTCCTTACCATCGACCTATGTGGTCACCCAGGGCGCCACCACGTCCTTACCATTGACCTATACGGTCACCCAGGGCGCCACCACGTCCTTACCATCGACCTATATGGTCACCCAGGTCGCCACTACGTCCTTACCATCGACCTATACGATCACCCAGAATGCCACCACGTCCTTACCACCCACCTATGCGGTCACCCAGGATGCCACCACGTCCTTACCATCGACCTATACGGTCACCCAGGATGCCACCACGTCCACACAGTCGACCCTCATGGTCACCCACAGGATACCATCACGTCCATACACAGAGTTTCAGTCAGAGGACATCTCACGTGCTCGTACACAACAACACTCACCCCACACATGAACTACGAGTAGGCTTGATTCCCGTTAGGGATATGTAGGAATCTATCACAGGGTCCAGCCAACTGACCTAAACGGTCACACAACAGGACACCGCCATGTCCTCACGAATCGACTTTCACGGTCACTTCCTCTCCCAGCACGCGATCCAGATCAGGACCCCTATCTTATCGACGACCCCACTTCCTCCACTACAAGAAACAGAGGTATTAGGGTCGGCACTTTCCCGTCCCAAATGATCATTTTGCCGTCCTTAATACTATTTAAGTCGGCCTTTAGGTCGGGAAACGGGGGTCCTAAATAACATGCGACTCTAAAAGTTTTAGGTCCCCCGTCACCGTCTCAAATACTATATTTAGGTCAGGATTTAGCCGACCCTAATACAAAATAATTTCTTTTTTTTTTGCGGGAATTTTTTGGAGCCAAATAGTTTTTGGTACCCGTTATTAGGGACGAGATTGCCGACCCAAATAATATTTGGCGCCTTTTTTTTGGAGGGAAATTATTAGGGACCCTATCGTGTTAGTGGTGCCATTTAACAGTAAAGATCTTACCATCACTTTGAAAACGTTCCAACAAATATGAACTATAATTCAGAAAGGCAAATTATGGATATTATTATCCCTAAAACAAATTTTTCATCAACAACATGTAAGAATTCCACATACAAACCCCAACAGGGTTACCAGGCATCAAATTCTCTAGGTTTCAAAAATGAATGAGCTATAAAATGCAAAATCTCCGACCCCTATTTTAGCCAAACTCCGAGACTACTATCTGATGTTCTGTCGCATCAATATTCTCCGACCCCTATTTACTTTCTGTCATTTACAATTCCGAGCTGTTTTGGTTCGTTGATCGTCATTTACAACTCCGAGCCGTTTGGCTCGTCGATCGTCATTTACGATTTCGGATCGTTTGATTCCGTTGATACTGCTTTAAATACTGTCATTTACAAAGTCCGACCCGTTTGGATCGTGATAGTATTTACTTTTCAAAGTCCGAGTCGCAACCCGATTCGTTGATTGCATGTCATTTAATACGTATTTTTCCCGTAAAAATCGTTAACAATGTAATGCTCGGTTCAAAACCGGAGTTCGTCCTTCGAACTCTCTTTCAAAACGTGCGAAATGACGTTTGGCCTCCGAACGCTCATCTTTCAAACTAAAAGCCGCTATTTGACATTCAAAATCATTTAATACATATTTTTCCCGTAAAAATCGTTAACAATGAATCGCCCGGTTCAAAACCGGAGTTCGTCATTCGAACTCCTTTTCAAAAAGCTCAAAATCGACGTTTGCCAAACGCTCATTTCAAACTCAAATCGACGTTTGTCACGCAAACGCTCATTTCCGTCTCAAAACCGACGTTTGTCATTCAAACGATCGCTTTTTCAAAAAGTCACCTAATCAACGTTTGACATTCAAACCAAGATTAAAGCTTGTCATTCAAGCCCCCTTTTTCAAAAACACACACACACACATATACACGATTTCGAGAAAGGTAGAAAGACTCGTCATGCGAGGCGTTTTGGGTGATCTCAATATACTCTTCCCGAAACGTAACGTGACCTCCGAACCTAATAATCTCTGGTACTAAAAAAGCTTTTTACTCGTTTTTGCTACCAATAAAAATGACCCCCATTTTCAAAGCCTTTTCCTAAGTTTTTGCTACCAATAAAAACGACACCATTTTCACAAAAGCCGTTTCTCAACGTTTGGGCTCAAAATAAGAAAAAACCGCGTGGTGACTCCTCATTTTTTTCCTTCCCATGAAGCGAGGTCTCAGACACCAACCCTCCGCGAAAGACAACCGCGTTTCGCGCCGCCCACGCGAAATCCCGGGTAATTTCAGTTGGCGACTCCGCTGGGGATTAGATACTATTTTCAAAATTGCCGTTGTTTTCAAAAAAGCATTCCGTGGGTCAAACTTTCGTTTACCCTTCCTCGTTTTTGTGTGCGTGTGTTACTTTAAACCTCGAACGGTTTTTTCAAAGGCATTACATTGACATTTTCCAAATTCATACCATGTTTGTGCATTCCCATTCATGTTTGATTTTCATGCTGTCTTTTGAACTGCGCATCATAATGCTTTAAGACACATTCTGAAAAATCTCTGTTTTACTCGAAAAGAATTTTAGTGACCGCACACTACGCGCACTTGCTGCCTCGGTACACCGCACACCACCAACCCTAAACCCGGGATGGCCTTATCAGCTGCACCCGATTGTCCGCGTACACCTTTCTAGGGCGCACGGGGTTGTCCCAAACATCCCATCCTAGCCCGTGTAAGCCATGCACTCTTTGTGTCACACTTTGTCCAAGACCCCGGTTGGTTTTTGGCTTAGCTCGTGTCATAAAGCCTAAGTGTATGTTTTTTACGCCGGGCCCCGCTCCGAGTCAAGCTCGAGAGGTTGAGACCGAAGGTCGTTCCCGACCCGAAGTCTTGAGCTTTTCAGCCTTGACTTTGACGCGGAGCTCTGCCGAAAAATATACCCGAAGGTTCAATGTGACGCCGTGTCACCAAACCTCACCGTATCCACCGTGCCAGCCACAACTAGGCCAACGCCAAAAGCTAAGGTCCCTCGCACAAGCGAGTCAGGAGAGGTCATGCCGAAATTTTGGCGCGATCCCCACCTTAACTTAAGGACGTTGACTTCGACTGTGGCCCGTGCGTCACATACGTTGAAAGTTTGCGTGATCAGCTAGCCTTAAGTTCACTTTTTCCTTTGTCGGTGGAACTCACTTGCCTTATAAGACCTCGCTCGGGATAGTCCGTCTCGAGAAAGATGATCTACAATGGAAACGAGGGGCTTATAAGCGTAGTGACGAGATCCTCTGATTAGAGCTCTAGGATTAGTTGCAAAAAACAAGACTCACTCTTTTCCAACCGATTAAGACTCTGAGAAAACACGCTTTAAGTAAACATTAATCGGTAACTGCACATTGTACAAGCCCGAAACCTTGAGCCAAATACCCTTTTCCGAAGCCTAAACCCTTCCTTTCGTTCCCTGCAGTGAGCAGAAAGTGGTTCAGATTTCCGGGTCAGCGCCTTGCAAAATCACGGTAACGGCAGCGTCGAGACGCTTCTTCGGTTCCCTCGGTTCCTCGGCCCGTAATTTCCGACATGTCTAGTTCACCGAGAAATCGTGACGGGGAAGGACCCCCGCCACCGGCAACAGATATGACATTGGAAGAAGCCATCCGGGCTTGTGAGGTTCACAAGAGGCATAAAGTAGATCAGCAGAATTTCGTGGTACAGCTTCTGAATGAGCGTGGTATAGCAGCTATCCCCCAGCCAGACGGTACTTTTGTCCTAGTCGAGGATGACGATTCCCCGAAACCAGTTCACCAAACCTTCAATCAGGTTCCTCCCCCGCCAACTTACGGGATGCCTTCGAATCAAGGAAACAAATGACCTAGGCTTCACGTTGCCACCTCCCGGGGCAACCCTATCATATTTGGCCGTCGCCAAAGTCGCTCCGCTATCACTCAATACCACTGCCAGCATACCGACCATCTCGGGATGCCAGCATCCTTCAATACCCTCCGGGTTCGTCCCATTGCCTATACACGAATCCCAAAACACCGAGGACAAACTCCGATACGGTTCGAAAAGGCCCCATATATCCACATATATCAAGCCTTCCACCTCCAATCACTACCGCTCACGTGGTAGCACCCGGCGCCGAGCCTCACAAACCCACCACTGGACCCAACCTTAGCTTGGATGGTCGACGGATGAAAGACCAGAAAGCCACCATGAGCAAAGCTCAAAGCAGGAAACGCTCAAATCCACGGATCCGGAATGGTCACGCCTCTCCTCGCAAGTTCGGAATGCCTGAGATGGACCGATTCGACGGAACCGAATGTCCTCAAACGCACGTCGACACCTACGTTCTCGGCATGAGAGCAAAAGGAGCAACCCTCCGGCAAATGGTCGACCACTTCCAGGCGTACGCTCAAAAGTTCGACGTTACGATGGTTTCTAAGGGTCAAGCCTGCGGATCGCCACACACAGGATCGATTAGTAACATCTTCCTGGAACGGTGCCGATCCAACTTAGAGTGGGAAACAAGTCGCGAGGACTTAATCACCACTGAGCAGAAAGCGGATGAAAGTGTTGGGGAATTCTACAAGAGGTGGAGTTGGAAACTCTCCGAGATCATGGAGCCACTCTCCAAAGAGGAACAGATGCGGATCTTCAAGTCCTGCCTAAGACCGTCCATCGTAACTCTCATCGGCCATCATTTCTTCCCGAGATCTCCGGGCCATAGTCAATGCTGGCTCACGGTTCGAGAAGGATCTCAAGGAAAAGTTGGCTACTGCACAGCCATACAGATACCGCTCAGCAGTTGCATTCAATCCCGCACCGGCCCCCGGCAAAGGGAAAGATACGTCTGTCAACTATATCCATCAGGGACAGCAGTCGGGCAATAAAAACCCAGTCCCACAAAGCAACAACTCCACTTCAAAGCAAACTGCACTAGTACACTTCGACAAGTTGGACATGCCGTTGCTAAGCAAGATGTTGGAAGGGTTAATCAAGGAAGGTCTCCTTAAACCCATTGCAAATTACAAACCCAAGATTCCCGTAGCCAATGCGGACAAGAACAAATCTTTTGCGCCTTCCATCGGTATCACGGCCATACCACGTGCACAATTGTTTGGGGTTACGATACGAAATCGAACTTGATAGAAGAAGGCAAATTGGAGCGTCCACCGTGGGCCCAATACGGTGGAAACCCTTTTCCGAACAATAAAGATGTGAATTCCATTGAGTGGGTGCCAAAGAAGATTGTCGCGAGCCGGTTCCTCCGATTCTTCCTACCGGGTCCTCATCTAATGTCCACATCGGCCCTACGATGATGTTTTGTGGTCGCTCCGCCTTCACGGAGTACGAGTCCCGAGATGGTCCGGAAGCAATCCTCCGAGAAAACAGAAGAAGAAGTCCTCTCGGCGAGATGCTGAGAGAAAGATCTGTGGAGACACCGGTGTGGGTACACTCGAAGAGCCATCCGGGAGGTTCGACTACTACGTACTCTACTCTAGCCGGTCCTCCCTTCCTCCGGGCCATGCGGCTTTAGAGCGAACAAGGGTGGAAAAGCCGAAAAGTCCCGCTAAAACCGAGTTCAGGCCCAGGGGCTCGGAATACCTCGGACCTTGGTAACCTTATTGCGCGATCGAGACAAAACTCCCCGCGGGATCAGCTAAGATTCAATTTGTCCAGCTTCCGAGCTCGGACCAGTAAAGGAAGATCAAAGTCAGCTTGGCACTCGCACTTGATCAATGTGCTAACCAAGGGCGGCAACCACCACAAGCAGCCTCAACGCAATCCCGAGGTTCCTGCAAAGGCTTTACCTCGCAAAAGAAAGACAGGAAACGGGTGGCTGGATGACTCTCCTTCTACGGATAGAGATGAGATCTACGATTCCCGACTGTATGGCAGTATGATCACGTTCTGTGACGAAGATCTACCAAGAGATGCCTCGGGGCACAATGAAGCTCTGTACATCACTCTCAAGCTCAACACCATATCACTCCCCGGAGTATTGGTAGATAACGGGTCAGCCGTTAATGTTCTCCCTCTCAGCATGATGCGAGCCCTCCGCATCAACGAAAGCCATCCTCGATACCGTCAACCCGGACTATCGGGGCCTATGACAAAGACGTCTCGTCCATCACGTGCGGACGGTTACTCTGGAACTCTGGTTCGAGACCCAAATGGTGCCAGCAAAATTCCACGTGATGGACATTCCATCCGAGTTCACAACCCTCCTGGGACGCCCTTGGCTACATCACATGAAAGCCATAGCCTCCACTCTCCATCAATGTGTTAAGTTCATTAACCGGCAGGGAGATCTTGAAGTCATCCGAGGGGACAGTTTCCTCATAGGAAACGAAGCCGAGACAATAGCAGCGTGCCCGCAATCGAGGCACCGGGGCTACCTCCTTCAAACCGACCAGGGACTATCGGGGCAAATCTCATCGAGAATCCCTCGAGTCCGGAGATGCTAACTATGTAAACGTACTCGAGCGGGCGGACCACTGAAAGCGATCCGATACATCAAGTTCAACTGTCGTTTCCAACATTTAGAGGCGGATTGGAAAGAAACGGCGAACATCGCCATGATGCGGGCACATAAACCCCAGTCTCCAATCGGAGATTCGTCGGCATTCTTCAAACCAACACTGCGGCTCCCGCCTGTGAAGAGATCTTCGTGATAAAGGTCAACAAGCACCGTCACACTCGTGATGAATGCATGGATGTCGTATGGGATGTCCTCCACGAGGAATTACCCGCTGCACCCCTCTTCTCCAATGAAAGGCATGATGTTTTCCTAGCAGCTCCAGCAACGCACCCGGATGCAATACGTCCCTACGTTTGGATTGAGCCATCAGATGACGACGAGTCAGAACTCTCAGGAGTCGAAGATGCGGCAGACCCGCGGGCAGACCTCTGCATTCACATGCTCAGTTTTGAGGACGGCACTCCTTCCGATCAGGTCACCTACGACCAAGGCTCCAATACCATGGAAATTGTTAAGCTCAACGTCAAGTACAGGCAGCTATCCGACAACTGGAAGCTACTGGTTGACACAACGAAGAATCCCTCTGAACAAGTGACTGACGAAGACTTCGTCAACATCATCTATTCTAGATATCCTGATGATACCAAGGATCCGATCCTCATCGTCAGATTCTGCAATACCAAAGTCACCCTCGACGACTGCCTGCTTATGGTAAATGAGGCCCTAGCCAACCGAGCTCAGAGCTCATCATCACTTCCAAGTACCAGCCCCAGTGGCAACCGGCCCGTGCCGTCAGTCAAGCTTATACCCTCAAGCACCGCCAAGGCCAAGGGCAACAGCGAAGGAGACCAAGCTCCTCACCCTGTCACGAATCAGATCAACCTCGAGAACGCTTCCGGCAGCCACTCCGAAAACATCTGTGAAGGTCTTCCCCACAAGGCGAGTCGGCTTCCGACATTGGAAATGACCACCTCGGCATCAACATGCTCCGAGTTCGATTCTACTCCCGAGTCATCACGGCCCCGAAGTCGACATCCCGCCGGTAGGCGCTAGCTCTGATAGACTTGGCGATCGAGCGAGATCACGAGACTGTCAACATCGCAGAGTTCAACACCCCCGTGGGTTCAATCAAGCAAAATTGGGCAAACTACTTGGTAATCGAGATCAAGGAAGGCCGCATGGAATGTCCCAGTCCGACTTCCTTCGTTAACGTAATCCAAGTGTTCCCGCCATTCGGCAATTTGGATGTGATCACAGTTCTAGACACTAGCCAGAAGGCGCGCACCTACGGAGACTGTTTAGCTCTCGCAAGGAAAGCCCTCATGGAACTAGCCGCTCAAGAAAGCCATCTTTGGGACGAAGACCAAGCTCGAAGGACCTACAGGGACCAAGCCCTTAAAGTGTCACAGGCAGCTTCAGACAGAAAGCTAGAGGCCACTCTAGACCAGTTTGACCTCAGGGGTTTTGCTCACGGCAACTTCCTCGACTACCGTCTATTCTCATCCAACCCCCTCTGCCACACGAGGGTGGTCAATGGTCCCGATGACCTAGGAGATGGAACAACACAGCAGAACGAATCCCAGTGCTTACCTCCCCGAGGAAAGCAAGTTCTCTATGAAAGCGACGACGAGGGCAATGAAACTATTCTTTTCCAAGCCGGGCATGAAGTCAACAAAACCGGACTCCCAAGGGTCCTGGGAGGATGGAAACGGATCATTTCCACACTCAAATTGAAAGGCCAACTCAGGAAGGAAGGTCTATTTAAAAATAAGAGGAGGATGGAAATTCATCTCGAGCAACTACTCAGGGAGATTCCGCAGTCTACGACATTCGTTTACAGAGACGATCGACCGGTCGGCCACCGATTACATGGGCGAGATGTTCGGGAAGCCGTGTACTCACCTTCCGACGTACCCGCTACTCGAGATAAAGCGAAAAGAAAGCTCTCCCCGGTGGAAGTTTATCTAGACTGCCGCACGCAGTTCAAAGAAGCCCTGGTTATTCTCACATGGGAAGAAACGCAGCGAGTCATTAACTCTCGGCCGAGGCTCTGCTTTGCAAGAAAGTTAATCTGGGCCAAGAGTGGAGGAAGCTTAGCAAACCATGAGTATCGCCGGACCCAACTCCGGAATGCCTTGAGTATGCTCGCAAGAAAGGAAAGGAGCGCGGTATACCGTGAAGAGATTAAGGAGGCATTCGCTGAACCTAGAACTCTCCAACCTCCCCAGGAGGGTCAAGAATGCACGGTTCAGCTCAGACGACCATTGTTGTGCAGCGACATTCGAGCAGTGCGTCAAACCGTAGGCTACCTCCCCGCAGAGGCACCTAAGCCGGTATCACGGGGCCAGAATCCGTCAAGCCGCCAAAGCTTCGGGGAATACATCCACAGTCAATGAGTTGAGGGAAGACATATGGCCCTATGCTACGAGGAATCCTCCTCTAACTATGGCTCAACTCAGAGCGGCCTGTTCAGAAGGAACCAAACCTGATGTCAGTGTTCTAACGCGATCGGGTCAAATCCATGCATTACCATCCAAGGCCACTAAAAAGCCAGCTGTTAGAGTCGAAACCTAACGGTTTATTTTATATCCGCAAGCGCACGGGCTATTGTAATATAGCGGGTGCAAGTACGAGTCGATCCCACAGAGACAGGGTTTACTTAAGGGATATTTTTGTCTTTAGAAAATATAGAAAAGATTGGGGGTAGATAAAATTTGTTTTAGAATAATAGAGAGAGCATAAACAGAAAATACTTTAATTGAAATCTTATAAAATGAAGCATTCTCGGGATTGGAAATCATACGCATATTCTTATTCATCAAATTGTCATTGTCTTAGAAATAAAAGGTTTTCATAAAAAGCAAGGATGGTATGTTAAGCCTACGCTATTTCGGGCTAAGACAATAGCGTTTGTATTCTTCACTAATTATGTCCTAACTGTTTGAGAAATCCGTTTATGTTTGCCCCCGCCCTGTCACAAACGGGCATTCCGGCTTATCTCTAGCTGACCATAATTAGTAAGAATCCATTAAGGACGGAAGACAACATACTTTCCATTAAAGGAACATCCCTAAGCCATTGAACTACTCTCGTGATCAATGAACCTAGTTTCTTTATATGGTTCCGTCAATCGAGATTCTCCGCTAGGTACTTCTCTCAATTGACTGAATCATACAAATTGGATATCGCCAAAATGTAAGGCATTTAGAGAATAATATAAAGAGATTGTTTTAGATGAAGAAAGAAGACAAGACTAAACATTTTTAAATGATGAATAAGCATGCTTTTGAGTTTCCAATCCCAAGAATATGGGGGATTACTCACAAGCCATAAATAAAGTAAAAAAAGTATAAATAGAGATTGAGTAAGAAAGACTTATGATTCTTTGAGAATAATGCTTCACTTTTATTGCTTTTCCTCCAAAGTGATTCCAAGAACAAAGTAATGACTTTGATCTTCAAACTCCTTTGGAAAATTGTTGTTATAAGTATCTTTGTATCTTTTATCTCTCTAATATCGGTAATTTCTCTCTAAGAATTCGTATCTAAGACTCGATCACTAGGGTCCTATTTATAAAAAGGAGGAGACTCTTCAATCGGGTGCAATCAAAAGGTGCCATTACATCGGCAGCACGCTTGTTTGTACGGCCGTGTCAAGGGAATTTGCACGGCCGTGCGACCCTTGGCGCCCATTTGAATTTAAGTCTTGACACTTCGTACGGCCGCCTCCTCCAAGCCGCACGGCCGCTCCATATAATGACACGGCCGCTCCCTCTTCAAGACACGGCCACTCTATATTTTAGGGCCACAAATGGCCACGAAAAGGCCAAGTGCACGGCCGCTCCATCTCTAGGCCGCACGGCCGCTCCTTCTGAAATTTAGCTTTGTGTGCTTGATTTGGTTGGTGCTCTTCCATGTCTTTTGCCTTGAAGTGTCCAAGTATCCTTTTGATAAAAATGAACCTAAAACCTGTCTTTAAATGCAAGAAGTATACCAAAGCGTAAAATCTAGAAAATATGAAAAAAGAACTAAAAAGTATATGAAATGAAATAAGAAATGATGTTTTATGCAATAAAAAGAATATAAATCTAAGGATAAATGACTATATAATAGTCACTTATCAAACTCCCCCACACTTAAGCTTTTGCTTGTCCCCAAGCAAACTTAAAATAAAAATACGGAGAGGAAGAAAAAACAAGATTGATCCCTCAGAAATAAAGTAGCAAGCCCTTAAATGCCCTTTAGATAATGCCTTTATCTTTTTAATCATATTTTGAATACCTTTAAAAATTTATTTTTAGGAAAATATTTTAGGGATATTTTAAAGAGATAAAATGCAAGACAATAACCTAATATAGCATATATAGATTTTTGACCAAGTAAAGCATGCTAGAAGGAAGAATCTTTTAGATTTATTTCTTGGTAGAAAAAGGCTGTCACTTTTAGAGTGATTTTTTTAGAAAAGATGAATTTTATTTCTTTAAGGACGTACAAGAGAAGGTATAAACATCTATTCACAATTTAGAAGTTCAAGAATTGTATTACATTCTTTGAATCACAAGGGTGAAAAATGGATGATGGTAGTGGAAAAATCTCATCAAAGTTAAACAAATTTATCTTATTTTTGCACGTGTTATATTTTTGCAAAAGACCTAAGTTATTTTGATCCTTTCAAGTAGGAGACATTGTGGTCGCGAACCCCATGTTCCTAATACTTAGATCAAGAATACTTTTGGATATTACTCCCGTTTGGCAAGGAAGCATCGTCGCAGCGAACGCCGTGCCCCGAGTTACTTAGGAGATAATATGATTCTTTTTGCTTTTAAGGCTTGGTGACAATTGTCACTCTTTTTAGAAATAAGATAAAAGTGTTTTACTTTGACTTGATTTGAAAAATGGAAGGATGGAATTTTATGAAAGGGTGTGATTCAAGGGATGCAAACAAGAAGGTGCTTCTAAAAAGGGAATAAATATCTAATAAAGATAAAAAAATGTACAATCTTAAAGGAATATATTCAAAATTTGCATAAATGACCAAGCATAAAAGAAATCCTTCTAATCAAATGCATTTTCCTTGATGAGATTCTATATTGTGCTATACTAACTTATGAGGCTTTCAATTATTTCCTTAAAATATCCTTTATATTTTTCCTTTTTATAGATTTCTAAGTTTATAGAAAATATGAGAGGAAAGATAAATAGGCATTTAGACTAGGGCAAATGGCAAGCATAGAGATAATGATTTTTGATCATCATAGGGATTTATTATTTATTTTTTTTTATTTTTTTTTATATATACTATTATACATGCATAAAGAAAAATGCAACTAAGTTAAAAAGAAAAGATTACCCTAGAAAGCGAAAAATAAAAGGATAGATTTACCCCCCCCCCCCCCACACTTGAAATGAACATTGTCCTCAATGTTTCAAGGAATAATGCTAAATCTAGGGAGGGTAAAGGGAAAAACTTACTAAAACGGATCACGGGAAGGTAGGTTCGCCCAAAGTAATACATGAAACCACTCCAATTGGATCTCCGGTTATGTAGTGTTTCAGTCTTTGCCGTTTACTTTAAAATCTCCTTGTGTTTCGTTCCCAATTTCGATGGCTCCATATGGATATACCTTACGCACTTGATATAGGCCCGTCCATCTTGATTTTAATTTTCCTGGAAAAAGCTTTAAACGAGAATTAAAAAGTAATACCATGTCCCCTTCTTTAAAATCCCTTCTCATTATATGAGCATCATGCCATTTTTTGTTTTCTCCTTGTATAATCTGGCACTTTCGTATGCTTCATATCGGAGTTCTTCAAGCTCTTGTAACTGTAGCCTCCGCTTTTTCACCCGCTTAGTACAAGCTATAGTTTAGGGCTTTGATTGCCCAATATGCCTTATGCTCAAGTTCCAGTAAATGACATGGCTTTCCATAAACCAATCGAAAAGGAGTGGTTCCGATAGGTGTTTTAAAAGCGGTGCGATAAGCCCATAAAGCATCGTTCAATTTTATTGACCAATCCTTTCTTGAACTTATTACCGTTTTCTCCAAGATCCACTTTATTTCTCGATTTGATATTTCCACTTGCCCACTTGTTTGAGGATGATATGCGGTGCTGTTTTATGATAGACTCAGTACTTTTTTAATAAAGCATCAAAGCGGCGGTGCGAAAAATGTGACCCTCCGTCGCTTATGACGACTTTTGGAACCCCAAATCTTGGAAAAATTGTATCCTTGAAAAGCTTCATGACGACTTTTGAGTCGTTTGTTGGAGATGCTATAGCTTCCACCCACTTTGAGACGTAGTCTGTTGCTACCAAAATGTAATTATTGTTGAAAGATGCGGGAAAGGTCCCATGAAATCAATACCCCAAACGTCAAAAATCTCAACTTCGAATATTATTGAGAGGCATTTCATTCCTCCTTGAAATGTTGCCGGTTCGTTGGCAACGGTCACAAGAGATGACAAAATTTCGAGCATCTTTAAAGAGCGTGGGCCGGAAAAACTGATTGAAGAACCTTGGCGGCGGTTTTGGTTGTGCTTGCATGACCGCTATAAGGAGATGAATGACAATGATACGAATGTCCTTGATCTCTTCATTAGGTACACACCGCCTAATGATTCCGTACGCGCAATGTCTAAAAGAGGAGCGGATCTTCCCAAAAGTATTTTTTTATTTCGATAAAAATCTCTTCTTTTTGTTGATAACCCATTTACGGAGGAAGAATCTTGCATGCTAGATAGTTAACAATGTCTCAAACCAAGGAATTTCGACATTGTTTATAGCAAGAAGATGATCATCCGGAAATGAATCATCAATGGGAAGGTCATAATTATCGGAAATTTCTAATTCTTTAGGAAGGTGGGATAAATGATCTGCGACCAAATTTTCCGTCCCCTTTTTATCACGGATTTCCAAATCGAATTCTTGGAGGAGAAGGATCCACCTTATTAATCTTGGCTTTGCATCCTTCTTCGTCAACAAGTATCTAATTGCAGCGTGATCCGTGTCTATGATTACCTTTGATCCCACCAAATATGACCGAAACTTTTCCATAGCAAATATTACGGCCAAAAGCTCTTTTTCTGTGGTGGCATAATTCATTTGTGCTTCATCCAGTGTTCGGCTGGCATAATATATTGCGTGCGTTTTCTTGTCTTTTCGCTGTCCCAGAACAGCTCCGACCGCGAAATCACTTGCATCGCACATTATTTCGAAAGGGTGATCCCAATCGGGTGGTTGTACGATAGGAGCGGAAATCAAAGCTTCCTTCAACCTATTAAAAGCTTCAAGACAAGGGCTATCAAACACAAATGCAGCATCTTTCATTAGTAGATTAGTTAAAGGTTTAGAAATTTTTGAGAAATCTTTTATAAAGCTTGTCGGTAAAATCCTAGCGCGTGACCAAGAAAAACTTCTTATACCCTTAACATTAGTAGGCGGAGGTAATTTTTCAATAATTTCGATTTTCGCCTTATCTACTTCTATTCCTTTTTTCGGACCATGTGTCCCTAACACTATCCACTTCATTTTTACTATAAAATGGCATTTTTCCCAATTTAGGAACAAGATTGACCTTCTTCACAACGCGTTGTGTAGGACCTTAGATAAATTCTCCAAACATTCGGTCAATCGAAGAATATCCGTAAACAGGAGAAATCATCCATAAAAACTTCCATAATATTTTCTATGTGATTCGGAAAAAATGGACATCATACAACGGCTTTCGGGAAAAGTGGCGGGAGCATTACAAAGTCCGAAAGGCATTCTTCTATAAGCGAAGGTACCATAAAGGACAAGTAAAAGTAGTTTTTTCTTGATCGTGCGGATGGATAGGGATTTGGAAAAATCCTGAATGTCCGAATCCAAATAACAATAAAATGGGAATGTTTGGCCAATCTTTCTAGCATTTGGTCTATAAAGCGGAAGGGGAAAGTGATCTTTTCGGTGGCTTTATTTAATTTTCTCACGTAATCTATACACATGCGCCAACCCGTGAGCCGGAGTCTTTGTTGGGATTAATTTCATCCTTATCATTTCGAATGAAACCGTCATTCCTCCCTTCTTAGGGACCCAGCTTGAACTGAGGCTCACCCATTTGCTATCACAGAAATTGGGTAGATTGATGCACGAGTCGGAAAGTAATTTAAGGACTTCCTTTTTTAACTACTTCCCTTCATGTTAGGATTGGAGTCTTCTTTGATGTTGATGGAAGGTTTATGATCTTCCTCTAAATCAATCCCTATGCATGCAAATTTTTGGATTGAATTCCTTTTAAGTCATCTGTCGTATATCCTATGGCTTTTGATGCAACCTAAGCTCATTTAACAATTTTTCTCGTTTCTAGAGGACCTAGGCTAGCAATTATAATCACGGGGTAAAGTGGAGTTAGGTCCCGGGGAATTCATACCTTAGATTTGGCGGGAAGAGGTTTTAACTGCCTCGACTTGAGGCGCCTTAACTACCTCTTTTTCCTTCTCTTGTTGGATGGTTACTGCTGTAGCCTCCAAACTTTTCGAAATCATTGTCCCCACTAGGCCTTTTGTTCGTGTCTAAAAGCATGGTATACATTTGCAATTTCTTCATCGTCATTATCATGCAAAGTTCTTTTCCAATCTATAAGATTTTCTTTTTTCTAGCGGATCCTTAGATTGGGGACTCTCTAATTCCCTTGCTAATTGATTCTATACATTGTTAAAATGTTCAAACAAAGGGTTCTCAGAGATCGATTTCTCATGAATTTAGACAAGTTAAACTCCATTTTATCATCTCCTACATTCAAAGTTAGGTTACCATGTTTAACGTCTATAAGCGCCCCAGGCGCTGGCAAGGAAAGGTCTCTTAGAATTACGGGAATATGACTATCTTCTTCCCATCTCAGAGAACAACAAAATCTCTAGGGATGATTAGGAAATTTCCCAATTTGGCAGAAAGGGACATCTTCCA